>JACXGJ010013335.1:0-16448 GCA_016801105.1 Esox niger | reverse complement strand
ATGGCATGTTTGTTAATGACATGTTAGTAAAGCAGGGGAAAGTGGGGAGAGATGAGTCTGAGTTATTTGAGACTAATACTAACATCAGTACGACACTAACGAACAACACACTACTACTAACATTACTATGATACCATGTAACAACACACTACTACTAACATTACTACGATACCAAGTAACAACAAACTACTACTAACATAACTATGATAACAAGTAACAACACACTACTACTAACATCACTATGATACTTAGTAACAAAACTGATGTGGAGGGAAAAACTTACTTGTGATGACTGGAATACTACTTTATCATTACTGTCTTTGTTCTACTTGAACCTCCAGTCACTATCAGACCTCACAGAACAGGATAATACAAAACACAGAAGTAACTCACCATTCACAGTGATTCTGACAGGTTGACTGGTGGAGGCAGATTTGGGTCTGGAGTCTCTCTCTCCTTGACACCAGTAGAGACCCTGGTCAGACACAGCAGCTCTACTGATGATGAGGGTGTCTCCTGTTACAGTGTGTCTGTCAGACTGGGATACTACAGTATCACAGGACAGAGTGACTGTCCCTACAGGATACACTGTGTTTGGCTTTACAGTCAATGTAACCTTATGGAGAACTTGGAAAAAAGAGACACAAATTCTTGGCATGTTTGTTAATAGCATGTTAGTAAAGCAGGGGAAAGTGGTAGGAGATGTGTTATTTGAGACTACTACTAACATCAGTATGACACCAAGTAACAACACACTACTACTAACATTACTATGATACCAAGTAACAACACACTACTACTATCATCACTATGATACCAAGTAACAACACTCTACTAACATCACTATGATACCTAGTAACAAAACTGATGTGGAGGGAATCACTTACTTGTGATGACTGGAATACTACTTTATAATAACTGTCTTTGTACCACTAATTTATCCAGTCACTTTCTGACCTCAATGAACAGGATAATACAACACACAGAAGTTACTCACCATTAACAGTGACACTGAAAGGTTTACTGGTGGAGGTTGATTTGGGTCTGGAGTCTCTCTCTCCCTGACACCAGTAGAGACCTTGGTCAGACTCAGCAGCTCTACTGATGGTGAGGGTGTCTCCTGTTACACTGTGTCTGTCAGACTGTGATACTACAATATCATTACTGTATTTGTACCACTTATATCTCCAGTCACTGTAGGACCCAACTGAACAGGTCAGATTGACTGTCTCTCCAGGAAACACTGGGTTTGTCTTTACAGTCAGTGTAGTTTTAGGCAGAACTGGGAAAACAGGGACACACAAACTAAACGTGTTAATAATCAAAACACTACCTTAACAGAACACTGCTTGAACAAAACACCACCAATTATTATGGAACACCTAAAAGATTTTCTCTGCCACCATTTAGTCACCATATATACAGTCCCCTCCAAATGTATTGGAAATGCAAAACAAATTCCCTTGTGTTTTTTGGTCAGTGAAGACATTTGGGTTTAAGATCAAAACATGAGTACAAGACAAGAGTTCAGAATATCAGATTTCATTTCCTGGTAATCACATCTAGGTGTGTTAAAGTTTTTTTGGTGAGCAAAAGTAACTAAACAAATAATCTTAAAGCAAACAACATTAAATATTTGTTGGCATAATCCTTGCTTGCAATAACTGCCTCAATCCTGTGACCCATCGACATCACCAAACTGTTGCATTCTTCATTTGTGATGCTATTCCTGGCTTTTACAGCAGCTTCTTTCAGTTCTTGTTTGTTTCGAGGGGTTTCTCCCATCAGTCTCCTCTTAAGGAGGTGAAATGCAAGCTCTTTGGGGTTTAGGTCAGGTGATTGACTTGGCCAGTCTAAAACCTTCAACTTTTCCCCCAGATGAAGTCCTTTGTTTTGTTGTCAGTGTGCGTTGGGTCATTGTTGTGCTACATGATACACTTCCTCCCGATGAGTTTCAATACATTTCTCTTTAAAATGGCAGACAAAATGTTTCTGTACACTTCTGAATGAATTCTGCTTCTACCATCATCAGTTCCATCATCAATAAATATTAATGAGCCTGTTCCAGAAGCAGCCATGCAAGCCCAAGCCATGACATTACATCCACCATGCTTCACAGATGAGCTTGTATGCTTCGGATCATAAGCAGTTTCTTACTATCTCCACACAACGCAGCTCATCTCTCAATTTATTTGCAAATTTCAATCTGGCTTTACGAATCTTACTGCTGATGAGTGGTTTGCATCTTGTGATGTGGCCTTTATATTTCTCTATGAGTCTTCTTCGAACAGTGGATTGTGATACCTTCACCCCTGCACTGCGGAGGTCGTTGGTGTTGTCACTTACTGATGTTTTAGGGGGTTTCCTTATGATATTTCTGTCATCAACTACTGTTCTTTAGAACAGTCAACCTAAAAGGCAACACCTGGACAACAAGAAACATCTGTCAGTCACATGTTCCAATACTTTTGGAGGGGACTATATTTATTACATTTGTGTATTGTGTTTTAAGTTCATTGGTATGGTCTTCTTTCCAGCACTGACTTTTGACAATAAAAAACGAATTGATTGCATTTGCTACTAATCTGTGTCGTTGTTATAATTAGCTCCTTTTAAAACATGAGTACTTACTTTAAGTCACTCTGATTAAAAGCATCTGCAAAATGATTAAAATATTAAAATAATCCAAACACTAACATCATTTAATCAAATAGTTTTCTCTGTCTAAATATGTATTTAAACCATAAACTCCATTACGGTGTTGTACTGTCTTTTTCTCTAAATAGTGAACTCAGTTCAAAGTTGATATGGTGAAAACTTCCAAAGGAGCAAAATTCAAGTTCTTAGATCTTTGGCCCTTCATGATTTGAATAGACTAGAAATGTTGACCTCCATTTGAATAGACGAGAAGCATTATTCTGTTAAACGAGCCATATAAAAAAATCACTATACTATTAGCAAAAATACAAGCAAAATATCCAGACGATAACTATAATTAATGTTTTAGTTTTTGATCCAAAAATGTTCTACATATTGTGTGGAGTGCCTGAGATATTCACTATTTAATCTTTCTCATTTGTCTTTCCTCGTACTCACTTAAAACACTCACAGTACTATCCCCCCACACTAAACCCTCCTGTTCTAGTTAATACTCTCCCCCCACACTAAACCCTCCTAGAGTAGTTAATACAGTCCCCCCACACTCAACCATCAGGTCATGATTTCCACGTGGTCTTTTGTTTTTCACACCATTGCTATCGATAGTTATTTCTTTTTTTGTCCTTCCTGATTTAAAGGTGACTCACACAACAGCTAACAACTGACTTTGTCCCACACGTCATAGGCAGCTTTCCTCGTTGTCTGGATACTATTTCTTCTACATATTTAAACCTTGACACTTGAAACTAAAATAATAACATTACTCTCTACATCAGTTGGATTCTGAACTCCAATATGAGATCCTAAAACTAAGTTGAAGGTTCATCCTTGTAGGTGTGTCTTGATCTAATGTCAGTGCTTTGTTCCCAGGTTTAATGCATTATGACTGACATGAGATAACAGGCTCTGACCTGGACAATGGTAAAACTCTATTATAAGTACTGAATATTTAGGTGGTCAGGTTGTGTTAAGATGCAGCTGAAACGCTTTATTTTTTGATAGTCCACCTGTTTTTCTTGTGACATTCAGGTGTTTAAATAACAACATGTTAGGCTGTTTGATTACTCAGGGCATATCGCATTATGATTGTAAGAATAAAACATTACCTTGAGTTATCTTATACTGAATAATAACATTAATACGGTCTGAATTTACACTATACGTCCACTCTAAAATATACTGAACATAGACTCAGTTTTAATAATGTCTGTCTGTTCACACCCTGACACCAGTAGAGACCCTGGTCAGACTCAGCAGCTCTACTGATGGTGAGGGTGTCTCCTGTTACAGTGTGTCTGTCAGACTGGGATACTACAGTATCATTACTGTCTTTGTACCACTTATATCTCCAGTCACTGTTGGACCCAACTGAACTGGTCAGAGTGACTGTCTCTCCAGGATACACTTGGTTTGTCTTTACTGTCAGTGTAGCTTTAGGCAGAACTGTGAAAACTGGGACACACAATCTAATGGCATGTTTATTTATAAAATACCACCGATAATACTTTAAACACTACAATAATACAAATAACATAATAAAAATCAAGATTGTAATATTACTCACCAGTGACAGTGATGTTGAGGGAAACACTGAGTTGGGATGACTTGGGCCGATCTGTTCTTCTCCCTTGACACTGGTACTGATTCACCAGGTCAGACAGAGTGGTGATGGTTTCAGAAGGTGAATCAGGACTCAGTGGTTGATTATTGAAGTACCAATAGTAACTCCAGTCTGTGTACTTTGATATGTCACACTGCAGAGCAACATTCTCTCCAGAGTAGATTGGACCACGAGGAGAGACTCTCACTGAGGCTCTTGGTAGACCTGTAGAAACAACAAAAATGCAACTACAACAGTTCTTGGACACGTCTTCCTCATCCATTCTGGGCTACACATGTTCGTAAAGTAGGGGAGACTGGAGTGAGATGAACTAAAGAGATATTTGAGACTGACTTTGTGTCTTGGTAAGCATCATAAAATGTACCTTTCCTAAAACACCTAAGAGTTTTACTGCCACAATATATTAAATGTGTTAATTGTGTTTTCAGTTTATTTGTATTGTCTTCGTTCCCACACTGACTTTTGACAATAAACAACTAATTGATTGCATTTGCTACTAATCTGTGTGGTTGTTTCACTTAGCATTTTTTTAAATGTTGTGACAACTCCGCCATCTGCTGCCCATCCTACCCCTGCAGGAGGCAGGCTTCAGCGCTCGATGTCACCGGCCTTCTGACACCACCGCCCCATCTAATCAACTCATTGCACCTGTTTTCTCGTCTAGCGCACCAGATCATCATCCAGTCATTCCCCTCAGTGTATATGTTCCTTCTGCTCCCTTTGTCTTTGTGTGTTATTGTCGCACTATCATGAGCAGTGTCAAGCACGCATTAAAACTAACAGGAACAACGACTTTGCTATCCGCTCCTCCTTGCTCACCTCAAAGAGCTGACAGAATAACACACCTAAAACGAAAACGCTCAAGGATGGAGCACGGAGCTGAAAAAGAGACCGGTGTTGCGGAGGTCCTACGGGATCATACCACCACCCTGGCCAGCCTAGGCGCCACAATGACTCACCTCACCCAGGCAATTCAGCGCCTAGAGTTGGTCCAGCTCGCTCCCGCAGCGCCGGTCGTATTACCGCCTCCCCAGCCTGCAACTCCCAGTCTTGGAGCGATGCACATCCCGCTCCCCCGGGATTACAACGGGACGGCCTACCGCAGCCGGGGTTTCCTGCTTCAGGTGGAAATCGCACTCCAGGTGATTCATCCTTCGCCGACAGATGCCCAGAAGATCTCCTCACTCGTCTCCTGCCTGTCCGGGAAAGCCCTGGAATGGGCCACCGCCTTGTGGAATACCGAGAGGTCCGTCCGGGGCAGCTACGAGAAGTTCGTCCGTCGCCTCAGAGTCGACTTCGACCATCTGCACGAGGGGAGAGAGGCGGGCGAACGACTCTTCCATCTAAGGCAGGGGACGAGATCGGCGCAGGAGTTCGCACTGGAGTTCCGAACCCTGGCAGCGGGTTCTGGGTGGAACGACCTGGCCCTTTTCGACCACTACCACTGTAGCCTTCGGGAGGACGTCCGAAGGGAGCTAGCATGTCGAGACGTGAACCTCTCTTTTGAGCAGCTGGTCGAAACATCTATCCGTCTCGCTAATATATTGGCTGCCCGAGGACATCCTAGCGGGGGCCCGGCTGTTCCACCGCCATCCCCAGGGATCTGGGAACGGCTGCACTCCCAGGCAGAGGGCGAGGAGGAGGAGAGGGGGATTAGCTAAGAGCTGGGGCGATTCCACTACTCCGCGCTACCCCTCCTATTCCGTCTCCAGAGGCGACAGGCATGGCACTTCCGCATCACCCCAGGTAGCTCATGCACATTCACCGATTGCTTTTCCGCTCACTCTCTGCACCGTCCCTGTTGAATTCCTCGGTTTTCCATCACTTTCCCAGTGTAAGGCGCTAGGAGATTCAGGCGCTGCTGGGATTTTTATCGACAGGGCTTTCGCATTACGTGCACGTATTCCCCTCCAGGTCCTCACCAGCCCCCTACCTGTGAGAGCATTAGATAACCGGCCACTAGGGTCAGGCTTTGTTAGGGAATGTACTGTCCCACTTCTTATGTTCACCTGTCACCAACACCGCAAAACTATTTCGTTTAACGTTCTGGATTCACCCACGTTCCCTGTAGTTCTTGGTTTCCCGTGGCTTGCTCTCCATGACCCTATCATTTTGTGGTCTAGTCAGGTTCTTTCGGGGTGGTCGTGGAAGAGCCAAGGTAGGTGTTTGGGTGTTTCCGTGGGTTCGACCACGGTGGAAAGTCCAGACAGTGCTCCCGCCGTGCCAATTCCTCCTGAATACAGGGACTTGGCCGCGGTCTTCTCCAAGGCTGAGGCCTCTGTGTTACCGCCTCATAGGCCGGGGGATTGCGCGATAAACCTCTTAAGTGAAGCTGCACTCCCTAAGGGTCGCATGTATCCCCTGTCCCGCACCGAGACTGCGGCGATGTCCGCGAATGTTGAGGAAGCGTTAGGGCAGGGATACATCAGGCCCTCCAAGTCACCGGTCTCCTCGAGTTTCTTCTTTGTGAAAAAGAAGGACGGTGGTTTGTGCCCATGCATCGATTACAGGGCGCTGAATAAAATCACCATGCCGTTCCGATACCCTCTCCCCTTAATCTCTGCGGAGGTCGAGAGAATGCACGGGGCCCGCTTTTTCACAAAATTGGACCTCAGGAGTGCCTATAACCTGGTGCGTATCCGGGAAGGGGACGAATGGAAAACAGCCTTTAGTACTACCACTGGCCATTACGAATATTTAGTGATGCCGTACGGTTTAATGAATGCTCAATCATTCTTTCAATCATTCGTCAACGACGTTTTCAGGGACATGTTATGCGAGGGGTTAGTTGTGTATATTTACGACATCTTGATTTACACATCTACTCACGCTGAGCATGTCTCGTTGGTGCGTAACGCGCTTGCTAGACTGTTGGAACATGAACGGTACGTGAAAACTGAAAAATGTCTGTTTTTCTAGTCGTCCGTTTCCTTCCTGGTGTTTCTCGTGCACGGGTTTGGCTATGGAGGAGAACCACATTCATGCCGTGCGTAATTAGCCGACCCCAACCACAGTAAAGGGCGTGAAACGATTTTTAGGCTTTTCTAATTATTACAGGAGGTTTATCCGGGGCTTTAGCCAGGTCGTGGCTCCGATCACCTCCCTCCTGAGGGGTGGGGCGACACGGTTACGGTGGACCACGCATGCGGAGCGGGCGTTTGTGGAACTGAAACACCGTTTCACCACCACTCCGGTCTTGGCTCATCCCGACCTGTCGCTCCAGTTCGTTGGGGTCTTGGGGCCGTCCACTCCCAACGAACGGGGAGTCGGAACACGCTCCGTCCCTGTGCTTTCTTTTCACAGAAAATCATTGCAGCGGAGCATAATTACGATGTCGGTGATCGTGAGCTGTTGGCCGTGGTTAGAGCCCTGTTGGCGTGGCAGCACTGGTTAGAGGGGGCCAAGCACCCTTTACTCATCTGGACTGACCACCGTAACCTGGAGTACATGCGGGCAGCGAGGAAGCTGACCCCTCGCCAGGCCAGGTGGGCTATGTTCTTCTCCAGGTTTGTGTTCACTCTCACTTTCACGCCGGGAAGTAAGAACGTCAGGGCCAACGTACTGTCCCGTCAGCATGACATGGAGGAGAGGCCGGTGGATGAGGCTCCCGTACTACCGGAGTCATGTATTGTGGCACCGGTGGTGTGGGAGTTGGACGCAGACATCGTTCGTGCACAGCGTGATGAGCCCTCTCCACCCTCATGCCCTGAGGGTCGCACGTATGGGCCAACGTCTGTCCGTGACCGGCTCATCTACTGGGCCCACACCTCTCCCTCCTCCGGTCATCCTGGTATTGGACAGACCCTGCGGGCCCTGGGCCTTAAGTACTGGTGGCCCACCTTGGCTAAGGACGTGAGGGTGTACGTCACTTCCTGCTCGGTGTGCGCCCAGTGTAAGGCACCTCGACACCTGCCGTTGGATAAGTGGCACCCTTTACCCATTCCACAAAGGCCATGGGCCCACCTGTCTGTGGATTTTCAGACAGATCTCCCCCTTTCCCAGTGCCATACCACCATCTTGGTCGTTGTGGACCGGTTTTCGTCGTGTCCTACCTCTGCCCGGTCTCCCCACGGCCCTGCAGAACGCTGAGGCTCTATTTACACACGTCTTCTGGCACTATGGGTTGCCCGTGGATATAGTGTCTGACCGGAGTTCCCAGTTCACGTCCAGAGGATGGAAGGCTTTTATACAGCACCTGGGGGTCTTGGTCAGCCTGACCTCGGGTTCGGGAGGTGCGGGATGTGTTCGCTCCCGCCCCTCTCTGCGACTTCCATCACTGTCGCCCGGATCGCCCTGCACCGCGCCCTCGGGGGGGCGGGGGAACGGGGGTACTGTGACAACTTCGCCATCTGCCGCCCATCCTCCCCCTGCAGGAGGCGGGCTTCAGCGCTCGATGTCACCACCCTTCTGACACCATCGCCCCATCTAATCAACTCATTGCACCTGTTGTCTCGTCTAGCGCACCTGATCATCATTCACTCATTTCCCCCAGTAAATATGTTCCCTCTGCCCCCTTGGTCTTTGTGTGTTATTGTCTCACTATCATGAGCATTGTCAAGCACGCATTAAAACAAACAGGAACAACGACTCCGCTATCCGCTCCTCCTTGCTCACCTCAAAGAGCTGACAAATGTAAGTACTTACTTTGAGACACTCTGAATAAAAGCATCTGGTAAATGATTAAATGATTACAATAATCGAAACACTAACATTTCATCAAATCGTTTTCTCTGTCTAAGGTTGTATTACAGAAATTTACTGCGTTATTGTGTTGTACTGTCTTTTCCTCTAAGAAGTGAACTCTGTTCAAAGGTGATATAGAGCACACTTCTAAATAAGCTAAATTCAAGTTTTTACATCTTTGGCCCTTCATGATTTGTACAGACTGAAAGCATTATTCTGTTAAAGGGGCCATATGAAAAATGTTCACTTTACTGTTAACATAAATACAAGCAAAAATGACCAGAAGAAAATAGCAGTTAGTTTTAGTTTTTGATTTAAATATTTTCTACAAATAATTTGGAGTGCCTGAGATATTCCCCATTTCATCCATACTCACTTTTAACACTCACAGTGTCAGCTTTGGCTTCAGTGCTCGATGTCACAAGCCGTCTGACACCACCGCCCATCTCATCAACTCATCACACCTGTTGTCTCGTTTAGCTCACATGTTCATCATCCAGTCATTTCCCCCTGTATATATGCCTCCTGCAGGGGGAGGATGGGCAGCAGATGGCGCATTTTGTCAGACACAGAACTTTTTCCCAACACTAAATCACCCTGTACTAGTTAATACTGTCCCCCAACACTAAACCCTCCTGGAGTAGTTAATACTAACACCCATACTAAACCATCAGGTCATGATTTCCATGTGGTCTTTTGTTTTTCACACCATTGCTATTGCTTTTTTTGTCCTTCCTGATATATAGGTGACTCACACAACATCTAACAACTGACTTCCTCCCACACGACATGGACAACTATTAAAGAACTCAGTTATACTTTGTAATCCTTGTTGTCTGGATACTATTTCTTCTACATATCTAAACCTCGATGCTTGAATCTAAAATAATATCATTACTCTCTACATCAGTTGGAGTCTGTAAGCTCGAATATGAGATCCTAAACCTAAGTTGAAGGTACATCCTTGTAGGTGTGTCTTGATCTAATGTCAGTGTTTTGTTTCCAGGTTTAATGCATTATGACTGACATGAGATAACAGGCTCTGACCTGGACTATGTTGAATCTCTATTATAAGTACTAAATATTTAGGTGGTCAGGTGTGTTAAGATGCAGCTGTAACACTTTATTTGGAGTCCTGATTGTCCACCTGTTGTTGTTGTGACATTCAGCTGATTGAATAACACCAGAGACCCTGGTCAGACTCAGCAGCCCTACAGATGGTGAGGGTGTTTTCTGTAACAGTTGATAACTGCCTTTGTACCAGTTGTATCTACAGCCAGTTTCTTACTCTACTGAACAGAGTAATACTGTGAAATGTAATGAATTTTTAATTTATTAAAAATGAGGTCTTACACAAACCATCAAATCTACACAGTCTAACAAGGACACTGTAACGTCACTACGACCACCAAGACATTACTTGATTATTGCCGCATTTTAAATACAATTGATCAAAAATTTAACATTCCAACATCTTAAAGCTTCCACAAGTTTTCTTGACACAATGCCATCAGATTTAAAAGGAATGGTAACTCTATAACAATGGATCTAAAGCAAATGGTAAATAGCTCTGCCATCTGACATTTTCTAAACGTCTTTAAAAAACGCTGCCATTAAGCCCATATTAAGAAAGCGAACCCTGGATGCAACCATTGGTAACAACTATGGACATGTATCAAATCTCCCTTTTATAGCCGAGATCATTGAGAAGGTTGTCAATTCAGCAATTTTCTGACCTCGAGGCTTACTTTGTCACCATCGGCAATAATGAATCTGATAGGGTGGCTATGACATGCAGAGTTCCACAGGGATCAGTTCTCAGACCGCTACCGTTCAATCTCTATATGCTACCTCTTGGGCATATTCTACAGAACAAAAGCATTAACTACCACAGCAATGCCAAATACATTTCTGATATGTTTGAAATAAATAAACTAAGCAGGGCTCTTAGATCCATGAACCCAGGATAGCTAGTACAGCTAATCTTGGAGAAGCTGCGTCTAGCAGTTGTAATGCACAGAACAGAATTAAACTACCACAAGATATTAGACGTGCTCCAAACTCATACAGTTTTAAATCCAGGTTAAAAACACTTCTCTTTTCACATGCGTGTTACTGAGCACTTAAACTTAACCACAGTGTTTAGACTCATAGCTTCCTTATAGATGTTTTTATCCTATTTTCTTCTTCCATTTTTTTGTCATGATGTTTTCATGATTTCATTTGAGTATTAGTTTTTTCTGGTATTGTATTTTAATATAAGTTTTCTTTTTCTGGTATTGTATTTGAATATAAGTTTTCTTTTTCTTTGTGAAACACACTGAATCTTTTCAATGTATAAACTGTGCTATATAAATGAACTAGCTTGCTTTTATTGTAGCTTTGGACAGGGCTGTATAACAAAGAACAGTTTATTTGACTACAAAAAACATTTTAAAATAAGTCCCCATGACAAGAAGGTGAGAAGAAATAGAAATGATATGACTTACATGTCACGGTCAGCTTGACTGTATTACTCTGCATAGAATATTGTTGTGGATGTCTGTTTGTACCATAATATGTGTAATAACAACTGTCAGACAAATCATCAGCACTGATATTGTGTTCATTCTCTGTACTGATGAAGTCTTTATAGACGTTATTAATAGACTGTCTCCACATGTACTCCCAGTCAGTGACGTCTCCGTCCTGTATGTTAAATATCATAGTGACAGTTATTCCCATGTATAACTGGGGCCAGTTGGGCAGCAGAAGTCTTTATACTATTTTGTTTTAAATGTAGGGATTAATGATTTGTGTGTCATTGCATTTGGTTTTTATTTTCATTCTCTGCAGGGTCCCAACTTGGTTGAAACAGAGTCATATTACTTTACACACGTTACAGAAACAATATTATTACGGATCATAAATACACAACTGAATCACACAAATAACACAAGGAAAAGCTGTCAGAGACCAAGAGGATGAAGCTTGAAGACATGGAGTGAAGTCATGAATATCTACTATTACCTTGAATGTGACCACAGTAGATGAGGGTACTCAACACTACAACAAAGACAGATAGCATCATTACAGTACATTAGTAATGTAATTAATGTAAACTTTGCCACAGTAATAGAGTACTAATATTGACCATAGTGAACTTTGTGTTCATAATAAACATTCAAACACAAATCCAAAGTCAGTACTCACAGAGTAGAACACAGGGCCTGGTGTGATCCATTCTGTCTTGGTGATGAGTAACTCTCTCTGAACAACAGTCTTCTTTACAAACCCTTTTACTTGCTATAGGATGTGAGTCTGGTTTGATCACACCTCTTCACTGTCACTCAGAGAAAATAAGAATAATTTTAGAAACATGAAAAAAGTTTATGTTCATGCTTTTCTTACCAACTCCTTTTGATTGGTTCCATGATCTCAGACTGGTTCCTTCCTAATTATCAGACAAAAGATTTATGTAATCAGAACTGAGAACATGGAGATTATTCATTAAGACTGCATTCACACACACACACCTTTAAACCCTGCATGCAATCATTTTGCTGCAAAATGTGAGTAATCAATATGAACCTTTGCTTGAGAAAGATATCTTTGATTCTTTACATCATTTGATCATGTCTGTGAATTTGTAATACTAAGAATACAAATAAAATACATATTTGGGAAATTTTGCTTAATTAAAAAATCTCTAAATTACATAATACCATATACATGAAATATAGGAAAATTGGCAAAAGCAGGAGTCATTTATTCTGTTGAACCACAATAATCGTATTTCATTTAGCTACATGACTGAGCTGATATGGAGGCCCATTGGTGATTGTTGAAATCTGATTGTTTACATTTAATTTAATGGAATATAAAGACCAACATATGTCACAACGCCTCCTCCATGAGGTGTTTGTTCATGAGTCTCATTAGTGAATGAGTTTGTCTTGCGTGTCGGAGCATTTGTGCGTCCTATTGTCTTCTTGATTTTTTGGTCTTCTGGACTACATGTGAGGGGGCGTGTCGTCAGTATGGAGGTGATTCCTGTGTCCAGCTGCTTCTACTCAACCATCACACACCTGATCCTGACCTGCCAATCACCAGCAGCATTTAGAAGTCCTGACGTCCCGCCCCTGATGGATGGTTTAGTCACATTTGTATGTGTAACACCCAGGGCCTGGTGGAGTAAGGTCCCTCTGTGCTATAGAACCAAATGGGGACTTTCATTGTTAAATGAAACCACAAGTTAGGATGCAGTTCAGACGCTGTTACAAAGCAGATTGAATTTTATTTCCTTGATTACAAACCCCAATCTATCAAAACAAATCTGTTGGAACAATGGTAAACAGAGGGAAAACAAGATAATAGAAAGAGCTCCCAGTCAGTAAAGCATAAACACTGCAGGGAAATGAGAGGGGGTTGGGGGAATGTTACACCACAATCTACACCAACACACTAACCTTACATTTAACATGCACACACCAAGTGGCCCCTAACCTTACACACCACTTCCACCACTAGAAAAATAACAAATGACACCACATCTTGGCTTCCTGTTTTAGAACTTGTGCCATAAGTGACCCCTGTTATTCCCCTGGTTTTAAAGATCCACCCACTAACTTTTTGATTGTTGTATGTGAGCTTCTGTAAAGTCTGCTGGTTCTTATTACAGAAACTCACAGTGTTGTAACAGTAATTAACCTTGATCCATGGCTCCAATGAATATAAAATGTATATATTTTTATTTTAGAGTTTATTATTTAATGAATTATAATCCATCCTAAGAGGTCTGGTAAAATGAATTCAGTAGGTAAGAAAGGGTTAATGAAGTAGGAGGAGCAGACAGGGAGAACACAGACATTCTACTTACTTCAATAAAAGTGGTGGGGGGGCAACACAACCTAAACCACGGTCAATACCACATCAACAAAACCTACCAGAAAGACAGGTATTTTCCTTACCGTATAGCGGCTAATTCCAATGAAGCGATTGACGTAAGGTTTGTGTTCCTACGTGCATCACAGCCTACATAAGAAAAACACAAAGTTGCACCTAAAATGGTGGCCAATACGCACTTCATGTAATGGAGCTTAGTGCATCTGTTGTTTAGACGTCTAATCTTTGTTGACCAATCGCTAAAGACGTTATTGCTAGGTCGTCTGATGCCTGGTATCCAATCGCAATTCAGATGAGCTTTCCAAGGGAATCACATGGGCTATGGCCCGAGCTCTAGTCCATGTGGCCACTCCTTACCCAAGCTGCAGACAATGTAGTACAAACAGAGACTTACTTTGCGTTCATTCCTGCTTAGCTTCGAATCCGAAAAGGACATTATAGATCAACGTTTTAGACTAGATTTGAACGGGCAAGAGTATATTATTCATCCTTCATGTTTTGTGTTTTCTGAAAGCACTTTGTGACAACTGCTGATGTAAAAAGGGCTTTTTAAAATACATTTGATTGATTGATATTTAGAATATGATAATTTTTTATGGAAACAGTAACTGGATGCAGTGCGTAATGGCCAGACAGCTCCAATAGCTCAGAGATGTGAACCATCCACATATGAAATAAGTACATCGCTATTTATGAACAAAGGTATCCTACAGCATTTTTGTATATTAAAAAAGATGTAAAAATATTCTTTCTACATAGTATGGGGATGTTAATGGTTTTTATGGAAGAAGTTGGTGAATGACTGATCAGCTTTTTTATTTTGGTCATATGAAGCCATTTATTATCACATAGTTGTTAGGATCCTTTTAAAATAATAACAGAAATCACTGAAATGGCCCTAATTAAAGCTGACATACCCTTGAATGTTTGGTCTGGTGACAGACACACAATGTGACACACACAGGTGAAAAGGGAAATTAAATGTGAATTTCCCACACCTGCGTCATTTTAAATCGCAATTAAATTGAGCTTTATAATGACAACAATAAGTGCCATGTCTGGAGAGGGGTCAACAAGGCCTATAGTGAACAGAATACCATCCCCACTGTTAAGCCTGGTGGTGGCTCCCTGATGTTTTGGGGATGTCTGAGCTCTAAAGGCACAGGGAATCTTATTGATATTGATGGCAAGAGGAATGCAGCATGTTATATGAAAACACTGGCAGACAATTTGCATTCTTCTGCATAAAAGCACATGGGACACTCTTGGATGTTCCAGTACAACAATGACCCTGAGCACAAGGCCAAGTTGACCTTCCAGTGGTTATAGCAGAAAAAGGTGAAGGATCTGGAGAGGCCATCAGTCTGCTGACCTTAATATCATTGAGCCACTATGGGGAGATAACGGTTCATGCAAGACGACAAAAGTCTGCATAACTTGGAGGCCTTTTACCTAGACAAGTGGGCAGCTATACCACCTACAAGAATTGGCAGCCTAAAAGACAACTAAAAAAAGACAATTTAAACACAGTATTTGAAAAACTAATGGTACGCAGACTTTGGAACAGGGGTCAGTAATTATTTTCATTTTTAAGTTACATTTTAAAACCTTCAAGGTTACCAACCAAAATGTAATACTCCTTTACATTAGGCCAGCAACTGAGGCAGACCTGTGTGTTTAAATTACATTAGCTGTTTTTCTGGACGATGTGGCTTAAGTGAGAACAACCTCTCACAAGGCACTGTGGTTGAAGGTACTTTTGCAATGTGTGCCATCAGAACAAGTGCACCTTCTCTTGTTGACCACCACCACAGTGGAAACTGGACCATGTCGAATATGGGCTCTGATTTGTAGCAGTTTAGACATTTGTCAATGGACTCTTCACCATCTGAATCTGAATCAAATGAACCAAGCAAGAAGGCTGACATCCTGTCCTTTGGTGATTGTTTCCCTGTTGTGTCTGTAGACAGTGGCTTTCCCAGCTTCTCCTCCTTTACCAGATTGCTAATTGCGGTCCACACCACATTTCTTTCATCTTTGGGAAGATACTTCAGATCCATAAACCTTGGATCCAGGGCTGTAGCAATCTTCAGCCATGTGAGGTTTATGCTTTCCTTTCGTTTAACTAGGTCTGTGGTGAACACCTTCTGAACAGGACACCAGTGAACCGGAGATGTGTGGTAACATCAGTTAACAGGAGATGTGTGGAATTCCCGGTAACAGGAGATGTGTGGTAACCACAGTGAACAGGAGATGTTTTGCTCTCTGCCCAGGTGTTTGGTGACATTTCTGCAGTGGAAAGCACAGTTGTTTGACAGATGTCAGTAAATTCGAATGAATTACAGACACACACAGAGAACACATGCATAAAGAGATCACGGAGGACATACAGAGTGGAAGAAAAAACATACATATATATACAGACAATACAGATGAAAGACAGAGTACCATATCAACTCCCCTCACACACACACACAAACACAGTGCTGGTCCTAGAAATTCCGCCATCCAAATCATGCTCAAAGGGAGGGCCGGCCACACACACACACACACACACACACACACACACACACACACACACACACACACACACACACACACA
>JACXGJ010013334.1:0-16453 GCA_016801105.1 Esox niger | reverse complement strand
ACTTTAAAGTGGTGCTTTTAGTTTATAAATCTCTGAATGGTTTAGGACCCAAATACATTTCTGATATGTTTGAAGAATATAAACCGAGCAGGGCTCTAAGATCCATGAACTCAGGTCAGCTGGTAGAGCCCAGAGTCCAAACTAAACATGGAGAAGCTGCATTTAGCAGTTATGCTGTACACAACTGGAATAAACTACCTGAAGATCCATTTTTAAATCCAGGCTAAAAACACTATTCTTTGCACGTGCCTATGACTAAGCTCTTAAACGCAACCCCACGGTGAGCCTGTTTTTATAACAGTTAACTGTATAGTATTACAGTTTTTCTAGCTAATTTGTTTTATATTCTATATCTATAACGTCTATTTTATTATTCTGTGTTATAGTTCTTCTAGCTTTCTCTTTTATATTTTATCTCAATTCCATTATCCTATATTTTATTATTTATGCTGTTTTTATATTTCTCTTCTTAATTTATTGTGTTATTAAATGTATAACCTGCTATATTTTACCAATTGTAATGAAAGTTCTGGTGCTATCAGAGGAATAACCTCTGTGTAAACCGTTTTTGATTTTATTGCATTATTTCTATTTTCACTGTAAAGCACATTGAATTGCTTCTATGTATGAATTGTGCTATATAAATAAACTTGCTTGCTTGCTGAGGGAAGGAGGTTGTTGGCCAAGATCTCATGATACATGGCCCCATCCATCCTCCTCTCAATACGGTGCAGTCGTCCTGTCCCCTTTGCAGAAAAGCATCCCCAAAGAATGATGTTTCCACCTCCATGCTTCACGGTTGGGATGGGGTTCTTGGGGTTGTACTCATCCTTCTTCTTCCTCCAAACACGGTGAGTGGAGTTTAGACCAAAAAGCTCTATTTTTGTCTCATCAGACCACATGACCTCACATTCCTCCTCTGGATCATCCAGATGGTCATTGGCAAACTTCAGACGGGCCTGGACATGCGCTAGCTGGAGCAGGGGGACCTTGTGTGCGCTGCAGGTTTTAATCCATGACGGCGTAGTGTGATACTAATGGTTTTCTTTGAGACTGTGATCCCAGCTCTCTTCAGGTCATTGACCAGGTCCTGCCGTGTAGTTCTGGGCTGATCCCTCACCTTCCTCATGATCATTGATGCCCCACGAGGTGAGATCAGGCATGGAGGCCCAGACCGAGGGAGACTGACAGTCATCTTGAACTTCTTCCATTTTCTAATAATTGCACCAACAGTTGTTGCCTTCCCACCAAGCTGCTTGCCTATTGTCCTGTAGCCCATACCAGCCTTGTGCAGGTCTACAATTGTATCCCTGATGTCCTTACACAGCTCTCTGGTCTTGGCCATTGTAGAGAGGTTGGAGTCTGTTTGATTGAGTGTGTGGACAGGTGTCTTTTATACAGGAAACGAGTTCAAACAGTTGTGGTTAATACAGGAAATTAGTGGAGAACAGGAGGGTTCCTTAAAGAAAACAGGTCTGTGAGAGCCGGAATTCTTACTGGTTGGTAGGTGATCAAATACTTATGTCATGCAATAAAATGCAAATTAATTATTTAAAAATCATACAATGTGATTTTCTGGATTTTTGTTTTAGATTCCGTCTCTCACAGTTGAAGTGTCCCTATGGTAAACATTACAGACCTCTACATGCTTTGTAAGTTGGAAAACCTGCAAAATCAGCAGTGTATCAAATACTTGTTCTCCCCACTGAACCACTTCGGTGAGCATTATGCCCCCTTTCATGAGACCATATGCCACCTTTCATGAGACCATATGCCACCTTTCAGAGCAACAATATTCCCAGATGGTATTGTCCTCTTTCAGCAGGTTCAGGAGTGGTTTGAAGAACACAACAACGAGTTCACGTATAATATAAAAGGAGTTGATTTGGCCTCCAAATTTCCTAGATCTCAATCCAATCAAGCATCAGTGGAAAGTGCTGGACAAAAAGCTCAGATCCATGGAGTCCTGGCAACTTAGAATAATTGGATCTGCTGCTAACATCTTGGTACCAGATACCACAGCACACCTTCAGAGGTCTAGTGGAGTCCATGCCTCAATGGGTCAGGGCTGTTTTGGTACCAGATACCACAGCACACCTTCAGAGGCCTGGTGGAGTCCATGCCTCTATGGGTCAGGGCTGTTTTGGTACCAGATACCACAGCACACCTTCAGAGGCCTGGTGGAGTCCATGCCTCTATGGGTCAGGGCTGTTTTGGTACCAGATACCACAGCACACCTTCAGAGGCCTGGTGGAGTCCATGCCTCGATGGGTCAGGGCTGTTTTGGTACCAGATACCACAGCACACCTTCAGAGGCCTGGTGGAGTCCATGCCTCTATGGGTCAGGGCTGTTTTGGTGGAAAAAGGAGGACTTACACAATAATAGGCAGGTGGTCATAACGTCATGGCTGATTGGTGTATGTAACAAAGGGTGTCAGTATATGCTTTCCAGAGGTTGTCCTTAATTAATCACATGATGTTAAGGGATGGACTCTTAACATACAGTCATTTATTGATAAAAACATTACCATGGTACTGAGCTAGTGCCTCCTGAGAAGATGTAAAAGCTACTTGTTCTGTTAATTACCTGTGCTATTCCATCGGAGGAGAGCCGAGCCTGGTTGAAGAAGATCCGTCCAAAGTGTTCTCTGTCTGGGAAGACTTCAGCCTGTCTGGGGAGATTGGCTCCACCAGAGTCCACTACAGAACAGGACACCAATATACTGAATCAACCATTGACCTCTGACCTTACCCTTTCTGAAGTCCGCTACAGAACAGGAGAGCAATACACTGAATTAATCCTTGACCTCTGACATTTTATCCTTACCCTTTCCGATGTCCACTACAGAACAACAAACGAAATCAACCTCTAAACTTTAGTTGTTAGCCTTTTCTAGTCCACTACATAACAAGAGGCCCACAAACTGAATAAACCACAGTCCGACCTTTAGACCCAACCCTTTAGACCCAACCCAATACTGCCACATTGGGAAAGTGGTACTGACCCAGGTAGATGCATGGTAGATGGTTCTGATGGGCGATCTCCTGTGCTCTCAGGTGCTTCTTGACTGTGACTGGGTAATATGTACCCCCCTTTACTGTAGCGTCGTTAGCCACGATTACACACTCCACACTGAAGGACAGGAATGTACCAAGCAGGGTCAAGGTTCAGGTCATTATTCAAGTGTCATATTAGCTAGTTATAATAGCATTTACTTGCTACACCTTACCACAGTAACCAAAGTACTACTACTACTAATATTGTCATTTTACACTACTTGTTGTATTACTCCTGAGTTGTTCAAGAACACACCTCCTCACTTCATGGGAGATACATCAACAAGCTCAACACATTGGTACCAGGAACCTGCAAAACACCTCAAACTTCCAAGGACCTTTTCATTTTAACATCTAAAACCCCACAACCACTTCACCAATCATTGACACTCACCCTGAGACTCGGCCAATCCCTGAGATGATTCCTCCAGCTGGAACCTCCTCCTTCCCATAGAGCTCATAGGCTGCAAACTGGGAGAACTCCAGGAATGGAGACCTGAGTTGAGGAAAACCATAAAGAATGTATGTTATCTTCTTGTGTTTAGCAGGATAAAGGATGGATGTTAACTTCATGTGTTTAGCGGGATAAAGGATGGATGTGTGTTCACCCTGGATCTAGGAGTCTATCTATGCGTTCTCTGGGGAGGAGCTTTCCTCTGGAAATGTGAAGATTCCTGGCTCTCTCTCCTCCACCTGGCATAACAAACCATGTGATCAGACAGAGGATGGCTCTGACATTAGAACAGTCAATAGACCATTAATTACATGTTCAATGTGCGATGAAACGTACCTAGTTTGATTTTTTCGGATCTCTCTTTTAACTCGTCGACAAGGGATTTCATCCGTTCATAGTTTTCCTGTGAAATGACGTATAATAACGTTAAATATTTCAGTATTTTCTTAAGGAAAAGCTAAAGAAACTGGTGCAGGGGCGGCGCTTCCAGGGACCAGGGCACAACCAGCAATCCCCTAAAAGCTTGATCCTCTTTGTAGGGAGTGTTTTGAAGCACATATCAAAATCATTTCACAGCGTGCCAAGAGCTGTCTGCAGAATTCTGCGTCTGTCATGTCCTTGGTGGTGAATCTAATTGAACACAACGACAATGGCCTGGGAAGGGATAGGATTGGACCAATCAACGTTTTCAGAGGCTAGTGCGCCAACAACACTGTACGTCATGAAAGACCGCAATACCTGAGTCGTGTGATAATACCTGATAGTTGATTAGTGCATTTGCCCTTCTCAATGGCTTGTAAACAGTTAACCTCAAAAGTGAGTTCGGCCGTCCGATTCCCCGTAGTACATGGCTGGTGGTACGTTGTAAGTACTAAACAACTAACCAGCTAGATGGCAGGTTAATATTACACTCACTGAGAGTCACTCATTTCAAGGACAGAACGAGCTAGCAGCGTATCACAATGCTAAATAAATAGCTGTGCCCCTCACTCACCATAAACTCATGCGACTGTGTGTCCGGCTGTGTGCCAATGGCAGCCACGCTGTCACCGTGGTATTGTCGTATGGTTGGTACTGGAAGCCCTCTGCAACGCATCAGGGACAGCCATGGTCTGACTGTCTGAAGAAGCATGTTTTTTTTTATAACTAGCTAGCAACCCTACAAAGATATTTGTTGTTACTCAACCCAAGGGTTGTTCTTCATTGAAGAATTTTGGTGGAGGTCAATGAAAGTATATGACATTACCGCCACCTACTGGAATGGCACGGGAAATACAATCCGCACGATGAGAAGAAATCAAACAAAACTTATAGGTATAATTCTTCTAAATCTATTGAAGTTGACGAGAGTCCCTTATTTCGGACAGCTGACTAGTGCAAGAAGGACCGGGAGACGTTTCACGCTGTTGTTTGTAGTCATTAATTAGTTAATCTGATGAATCTATTCAAGGGACTGATAATTGGCTCAGAAATTAAATCAGATTATTGTAGCTATGGAAAAGTGTTATAAACCACTAGGCGAGGTCTGTGGAGTGGTTTGATAACCCCTGGACAAACTAATTTACCTTTCTCAGTGGCTTGCAATGAAGGTGACATTTTGGTCAATAGGTGCCGTCTCAGCTACACTATAGCAAACTCATTCCTCCTAAACACTAGACGGCGATGTTACATATAATCCACGACGCAACCAAGACGGACTACATTTCACTTTGACCTTTCCACAAGTCGCTGTCCTTGGACAGCGTGATTTGTTATTCTGTTTACCGAGGCAATTGTACGCATTTTCTATGAATTTATTTTTATTTTTTAAATAAGTCACTGTCATAGAACGTATCTGCTGTGGGATTGTCGGATCATAACTATACAACAGGTTTGGAAATATGTCATTTAAATGTCGGTCCTTGTTTTCGGCACTGCATCGCACTGTTCTTGGGAGACAAACCTTCAAGATTGTTGAGTCCGGAGCAGCCGGAGCCGCTGTGAGGGTATTTGGCCTACAGCTAGGAGAGAGATGTGGCCGTCTGCAGTTCCATCACGACTGGAACGCCACACTAAAACACCGGGTCCACAGCCTCCCCACACTGCAGTCCCATCACGGTCTTCACTCAGAAGTTGGTGACGTTGTGCGTCGGACTTAATTCTATATGATCATTTGGGGCCCAAGGACATAAAACCTGACATGTATACTCGTTAGGAGAACGGCATCGCTGGGTTTAGATATTGCAGGTTAGGTTGAATTTACGTATAAGGTTTGGGTTGGTGTTAGAATTTGTGTTAGCTGGATAGGGACCATTGTTTTGCGTTTTGGGTCAGGTTTAGAATGGATGGTAGTGTATAGAGTAACCCGGTTTTCTCTGTGGTGCGTCAGGCAGGTGACCCAACCAAAGATGAGGAATACCCACCTCTCCCAGACTTCACCTCTGACTCCAGGCCAGAGAGGGAGGTGTTCATCATCAGAGCCAAAGGTCTTCCATGGTCCTGCACTGCTGATGATCTCATGCATTTCTTCTCTGGTAAGCCCTCTGAATTGTTGAATCACATCCTAATCACATTCTGTAGCTGTGGCCTTAACTGTCCCTGGTAAAATGCAGAGGACCTGCCTTCACTGAGTCAGTCCCCAGGCAGGTTGCCAACGAGAGCCAGTTGAATGAGAGTCACCAGTAGTAGACACAAGACTTCCATATGACAGGAAACAGTTATTGAACATATTACAGTATTTGGTGTGTCTTGGCTTTGATTTATCTATCATGGGTCAATGGTTATTTCCCTGACCTTATACTGAAGTGTTGTTCTGTGATTATCCTGTGTCCCTGTTCAGACTGCTGTACTAACATTATCCCGTGTCCCTGTTCAGACTGCTGTTCTAACATCCCGTGTCCCTGTTCAGACTGCTGTTCTAACATTATCCCGTGTCCCTATTCAGACTGCTGTTCTAACATTATCCTGTGTCCCTGTTCAGACTGCTGTTCTAACATTATCCCATGTCCCTGTTCAGACTGCTGTACTAACATTATCCCATGTCCCTGTTCAGACTGCTGTACTAACATTATCCCGTGTCCCTGTTCAGACTGCTGTTCTAACATTATCCCGTGTCCCTGTTCAGACTGCTGTTCTAACATTATCCTGTGTCCCTGTTCAGACTGCTGTTCTAACATTATCCTGTGTCCCTGTTCAGACTGCTGTTCTAACATTATCCTGTGTCCCTGTCCAGACTGCTGTTCTAACATTATCCTGTGTCCCTGTTCAGACTGCTGTTCTAACGTTATCTTGTGTCCCTGTTCAGACTGCTGTTCTAACATTATCCTGTGTCCCTGTTCAGAGTGCCGTGTGCGTGACGGGGTGAAGGGAATTCATTTGACTGTGAACCGGGATGGGAAGCCCAACGGCCAGGCCTTCATAGAGCTTGAGAATGAAGAGGACGTTAGCAAAGCCTTGGAGAAACACAGACAATACCTGGGACGGCGCTACGTAGAAGGTTGGTTACCAGTGTATCTGGGAAGGCGCTAAATAGAAGGTTGGTTACCAGTGTATCTGGGAAGGCACTACATAGAAGGTTGGTTACCAGTGTATCTGGGAAGGCACTACATAGAAGGTTGGTTACCAGTGTATCTGGGACGGCGCTACATAGAAGGTTGGTTACCAGTGTATCTGGGAAGGCGCTACATAAAAGGCTGGTTACCAGTGTATAGTTACCAGTGTATAGTTACCAGTGTATAGTAACCAGTGTTGGAGTAAATGATCTTCTCCCTCCAGTGACTGAGGTGACCAACAGTGATGCGGAGGCCATCCTGAAGAAGAGCGTCCAGCTGCCAGCCAGGGATGGAGTGGTGCGACTCCGAGGTCTCCCCTACAGCTGCACAGAGACTGACATCCTGCTGTTCTTTGCAGGTAGGAACCAGTAAACAACAGGCCTGGTTTATCAAATACTAACCCTGTTGAGATGTTGGTGAGAATGTCTACCATTTAGGCCCAGTTATGTATCTGGATTTCACCCTGTGGAGTGAACAGAAATCTGGGATCTGTTTACTGGGACTAACAGCTTTTCATTGCAGGCCTGGATGTGGCAGAAGATGGGGTAACCCTGATGACCGACTACAGAGGAAGGAAAACCGGGGAGGCGTATGTCCAGTTTCTGACCCAGGAGCAGGCAGACCAGGCCCTGACCAAAGACAGGGAGCTCATAGGAAACAGGTTGGACCTCACAGCAGCATATAGGGATGGTGTTGTGATGGTGAAGGACATTATACAGCGATCAGGCATGACATTATGACCACCTGCCTAATATTGTGTAAGTCCCCCTTTTACCACCAAAACAGCCCTTACCTGTTGAGGCATGGACTCCACTGGACCTCTGAAGATGTGATGTGGTATCTGGCACCTGGACATTAGCAGCAGATCCTGTAAGTTGTGAGGTGGGCCTCCATGGATCTGAGTTTTGTCCAGCTAATCTCACAGATGCTTGATTTTGATTGAGATCTGGGGGATTCAGAGGCCAAATCAACACCTTGAACTTGTTGTTGTGTTCCACTTACCATTCCTGGATCATTGTTGCTTTGTGGCAGGGCGGATTATCCTGCTCAAAGAGGCCAATGCCATCAGGGACAGTTGCCATGAAAAGTGGCATTTGCTTAACAACAATGCTTAGGTAGGTGGTACGTGTAAAAGTAACATCCACATGAATGGCAGGACCCAAGGTTTCCCAGTAGAACATTGCCCAAAGCATCACACTGTCTCCCCCAGCTTGCCTCCTTCCCATAGTGCATCCTGGTGCCATGTGGTCTCCAGGTAAGCAACGCACACGGCCATCCACGTGATGTGAAAGGAAATGTGATTCATCAGCCCATCTTCTTCCATTGCTCCGTGGTCCAGTTCTGATACTCACGTGCCCATTGTAGGTGCTTTCGGCAGTGGACAGGGGTCAGCATGGACCCCCTGACTGGTCTGTGACTACACAGCCCCATATGCAACAAACTACGATGCACTGTGTGTTCTGATACCTTTCTATCAGTACCAGAATAATTCTTCTCGGCAATTTGAGCTACAGTATCTCGTCTGTTGGATCGGATCACACGGGCCAGCCTTAGCTCCCCACATGCATCAATGAGCCTTGGCAGCCCATCACCCTGTCGCCCGTTCACTGCTTTTCATTCCTTGGACCCGTTTTGACAGGTACTGACCCCTGCAGACCAGGAACACCCCACAAGGGCTTCAGTTTGGAGATGCTCTGTCCCTTACGCTGCCCATTTATTCTGCTTTTAACACATCAACTTTGAGGACAGAATGTTCTCTTGCTGCTTAATATATCCCACCCACTGACAGGTGCCATGATGATGTGATTATCAGTGTTATTCACTTCACCTGTCAGTGGTCATAATGTTATGGCTGATGGTGTATCAGTGTTATTCACTTCACCTGTCAGTGGTCATAATGTTATGGCTGATGGTGTATCAGTGTTATTCACTTCACCTGTCAGTGGTCATAATGTTATGGCTGATGGGTGTATCAGTGTTATTCTCTTCACCTGTCAGTGGTCATAATGTTATGGCTGATGGTGTATCAGTGTTATTCACTCCAACTGTCAGTGGTCATAATGTTATGGCTGATGGGTGTATCAGTGTTATTCTCTTCACCTGTCAGTGGTCATAATGTTATGGCTGATGGTGTATCAGTGTTATTCACTTCAACTGTCAGTGGTCATAATGTTATGGCTGATGGGTGTATCAGTGTTATTCTCTTCACCTGTCAGTGGTCATAATGTTATGGCTGATGGTGTATCAGTGTTATTCACTCCAACTGTCAGTGGTCATAATGTTATGGCTGATGGGTGTATCAGTGTTATTCACTTCACCTGTCAGTGGTCATAATGTTATGGCTGATGGGTGTATCAGTGTTATTCACTCCACCTGTCAGTTTCAGGGGGTCCCGGTCCGGACCGAGGACATGCTCTTAATTGTTACTTAACCCTCCCATGTGTCCCCAGGTACATCGAGGTCTTCCCCAGTAATAGGAATGAAGTCGGAGGTCGGAGGAAAGCGGAGGCTGTTGAGGATGACAGACTCCTCCGACCGAGTCAACCTGACAGAGCTGTAGTACAACCCAGAGAGCCCCGACAGACAGGCAGACATGGTGAGACAGGAAGACAAGCGGACACTGAGACAGAGACATGGTGAGACAGGAAGATATGGCGAGACAAGCAAACAGGAAGACATGGCGAGACAGGCAAACAGGAAGACATGGCGAGACAGGCAAACAGGAAGACATGGTGAGACAGGCAAACAGGAAGACATGGTGAGACAGAAAGGCAGACATGGTGAGACAGGAAGACAGACATGGGACAGAAAGACATAATTACGTAATCATGGAGAGACAGATTGGCTGACAGGTGAAGTGGCTTGGACTGCTTTTGGATACTTATGCATAAGTTACATTTTCCTGTGGGAAAATTATCTTTGGGATGTTTTTGTGGCTCAAGAGGCAGGCTGTTAATGGTTGTGTTGTTTCAGGAGCCAGTCCGGTCTCTTCTCATCACTTTGTCCACATGAGGGGTCTGCCGTTCTCAGCCACAGGTCAGGACATCGCTCAGGTAAAACTGTTTCTGTGATGGAGCCTTCGGTGTTGGGACAGTAGATGTACAGATGTGTGTTGGGACAGTAGATGTACAGATCTGTGTTGGGTGTGAGGCTCTTCAGGTTGACTGATGCTGATATGCTCTACAGTTCTTCTATCCCTTAGCGCTGTCTAAGATCCTATTAGAGTTTGGTCCTGACGGTAGAGCCACTGGAGAAGGAGACGTTTATTTCACCTCTCATGAAGACGCCATCGCAGCAATGACCCGGGACAAGGCTCACATGCGTACGTCTGTCTGTATGGGTTCTCCGATGTGGAACATCAACACTATTGGTGCTGCTGTCAGAATTTCACCCTAAACCTCAACCTGTTTGTTTCCATGCAGAAGAACGTTACATCGAGTTGTTCCTGAACACAGCAGTTCCAACTGAGGGAGAGTGAATGTTACCAGGTTTGACTGATTGCATCTTCCAGTTTACCATTGTAAAAAAAAAAAATACTGGCCCTGTTTTGATGTATCATGGGATTGATTGTCTCTAGGAATAAGAGGTCAGTGAATACACATTCTCAAAACAGTTTTCTGTCTCTAGGTGAACATGGATGGCTGTTCTCTTCAAAGCTGTACCAAACCAATCTGCATCAGTGTTACTGTTGATAGTCTCTGCTTCAGCCACAAGGATGGAAGCCTGTCACAAAATAAAGACATTCCTGCCAAAGTGAAAGATTACCCAGTCTGTTTATCACCATTACATGCTGACCTGTTGGCCCATACTGTCACTAGGTAGGACAGCATCTGTCCAACAGAAAGCCCTTAGACAGGCCTGGATAAAACCCTAATACCTGGCTGTTAATTGCACTCACCAGGTGTCCCAGGCAGACAGATTGGACCATCCTTTTCTATACTGTAGCTAGAGGAGCTATGAAGAGGCGTGTAATGTCATATCTGAAATATACATTTGGGAGGTGGGAGTTCAGGGGCAACTTTGGATCAAGGTAATAGGATGACAAAACATAGGAAGGATACTGAACATGACAAACTAAGACTCCGTTAATACGACCAGAACAGTTTAAAGGTCAAGTTATCAAACATTTATTGTTGAGCAACAAAACATTTACATCTGGTTGTCTAAAACCCACCCATAATTGAGTTTCTTTTATTTATCTGAGTTCTCTATAAAATCCCCCAGATTTGACAGAGGACCTCGGAGCTGCTAGATAATACAAACCTGATTTATAAATAACCTAGAAACTAAAATAACTAAATAAAAATGTATTTACATTGTGGCTTATGTGAAATATCCAGCAAAACATTGCATCATTATGGTGAATCAACTAACCATTTCGTCACTGATGCCTTGTTCCACACAACTTATCAAAATATCAGTGTTCCCTATTGAGTTTCAATAGTTTGATCAATGATTTGAGCTGAAGCCATAAACTTGATTATAAATCCACTTGTTGGACCTGTCCTGGACAAACGTCTGACTACTGTGATCATGTAAATGCATGTAACTGATGCAGAGCTCTTCACCATGGCTGGTTTACAGACAGATAAAGCAGTTTTACAGACAGATTAAGCAGTCTTACACAAAAAATGACCAATTGATACATCTCTGTCTGGTAAAACAGAATTTTCTTCCAAGCCTTATAGCCTGTTTTGTCCATCAGAGATCAGAACCTTGTCCACTTCAACTATTCAGATGTCAGTTTGTCATCTAGTCAGACTATATTACCACTTGAAATCCACTGCATTCCAGGCGTCTCAGGAAGGGCTAGACCCATACTGGAGCAGCAGATGGGTGTAGCAAGTCGCACAGACAGGTTCTGGGTAAATGGAGGAAGGAAGGGGCAGCTGGTGGGACAGGCAGCTCTCACAAAACACTCCTCGGCAGTTAGCACACGGACTCTGGAAGGACAATAATATTCAGTTAATCCATGCAAAGCACAAGTACGTATGTCTTCTTCTGGGACCAACTCTTTCTATACAAACACGAGTGGAGCAGTGGACACATGGGTGTATTTGGGTCTAGGTGGGGTACCTTGGTCTTAGTCTTGGACTCCTCCTGGTCACACTGGGTGCAGAGTTCATCCTGGCTTACCTCAGAGGAGCACTGGTCCTGCAAAAGACAGGATATAATAAAGCAGGAGGCTCAAGTCTTAGATGAGTCAGAAGGCTACGTGTCAGTGGGCAACATGTCTGGCATATACACTCCATTCCACAGTAAGAACATTTTGCCAACAGTAAAGCATAGTGGTGGGAGTGTTATGGTCTGGGGATGCTTTGCTACTTCAGGACCTGGACAACATGACATATTTTGGAGAAACATGAATTCTGCATTGTAGAAGACAACGTCAGGCCATCCTTCCATCATCTGAAGTAGTGCTTGCTCAGGCAGCAAAACAAGGCACATTTAAAGCCTTGAAATGTTCTGACTTTGTCCATGGCACTGTGAAAAACTGATTTATAACAAAAGCAAATATTTGATTGTGGCTAAATGTGTCATCAACATTGTGTGTTGTTTAATTCCAGGTTCCTTTTCATTTAATTTTGGTTGAAGATTTGATAACATGCAATGCCAAGAATATGCACAAAAAAAAACACCAGCACTGTATACATTAAATATATTTGAGTATAAATAAGATATATTATACATATTAGATAAACAGCAGAAACAGCTTTATAAGGGAGATCTAAATATCCAGAAATAGTAATAAGTAACCTTACCAGTTCATCCTCATGTAGTGACAATGACCTTAAAGGTGAAGAGAGGGAGATGTCATTGTGAGCCAATCATCTGAGACAACTACAGAAAGTGTTGACACCAGGCTTACATATCAGAGCTCAGACTACTCTTGTCCTCCAATGCTGTGCTCACTTCGATGTTCTCCTTCTTGACAGCATCTAGTTCCTAGAACACAGAACCATGCAGACAAGCCACTACTTCAATAGACAACACATCTGTTGTACGTAGCTCTGCCTGCCTTGAGACCTCCTGCTTTTACTACAATGATCGTCAAACTGAACAACCTGACAGTGTTCTGCATTTGTGCACTGCATTAAATGTGTGAGTGTATTCTGGTAGGTATACAACCACCACCAACACCCCAGTGGGGCCTAGAAACAAGTGCTACACACCACTGAGAAGCAGGAAGTCAAGGGGACAAAATTGTGGTTGTTTAGGAGGTGCGTTTCACAAGGAGATGGGGTTGATTAGGAGGTGCGTATCGGAAAGGAGGGTTTGTTTAAGAGGAGGGTATCAGAAGGTTTGTTTAAGAGGAGCGTATCGGGAGGAGGGTTTGTTTAAGAGGAGCGTATCAGGAGGAGGGTTTGTTTAAGAGGAGCGTATCGGGAGGAGGGATCGTACCTTCCTGATGTCATCCATGTGTCTGTGGTGAAGGTGGGGTGCACCATCAGTCTTCTCCCTAGACACAGGATTTATGTATCGCCCCCTGCCGGGTCTCCCTCCCCACGCCCTCTTCAATTCCTGCTCCAAACCAGACCTGGCAACATAAATCCTGTGTCAAACACCTGATGTCATACAGTGGCTGGCTGGAGGACAGTGGACAGCAGGTCTAGATCCTGATTACCTGTGTTTCTGAAGCTGTTCCACCTCCAGCTGTAGAGATTCAATCTTGTCTCCAAACTCCTGTTTAAAGAGCCTGTTGGCCTCCTCAGCGACGTCCCTCTGCCGTTCCGCCTGACGCCATCTGGACCGGGACGGAATGTGAACCGTGGGGGAAAATGAAAACTAAAGATGCACTCATGGTGAAATGGAAAGTTAGATGGTAAAAGGAAAACATATCAACTGATGATCAAATGTTAACCCATAAATGAGGGGAGAAACAGGAGGGGCAAAGACTTCAACAGAAGAGAGACAGACACCTAAAAGGCGGGATAAAATAAAAAATAAATATAGGAAGCTTCCTCCCAGCATACCGAAGGAGACGAAACCAGAAGAATACATTTAAAATGGTTTTTATTATGCTAGTATTGACTACAGTTTACAACTAACTTAAAACGTCCACATAACATGTCTTTTACTTAACCTTGCTTTGTTCAGGAAGAGCTTCATACATAGAAACAGACTGTACAGACACAGGGCTTGGAAACTCTAACCATGGCCATTTGACTGGTAAACTAATGGGGTACAATCCCAATGGTGCCAGTCCAACCCTTATGCCATCGTTGGCTTGATCAAGACACCCATTCTATAGATGATATTTCTATGATTTTATAATCCTGCTGACCTGAATAGACCTTTCACACAACCAAAGCCTGACACAGGGATTCAGATTAGTTTAATGGCAGATGGGGTTTACTTTGTGCTCCGAGCTGTAGTTCTAGCCTGGTTCCACACCTGTTTGCGCTGTCTTTTAAACACCTATTTCCATTGTCATGCTAAGCTAGGGTGACCACATTCAAAGCCCCAACCCGGGACCCTTGTGTAACCGCACGTTAATGCACGTGCACATATACGCGCCTGTGCACGCATGTTGGTCGCCATGCATGCTTTTGGTTGGTGGAGAGGGCAGGATTTTAGCTTTGATGAGTATTGTTACTTTGCTACACAGTTCAATGCTGTTGTATGTTTGGCTCCAACTCATATGTGGACACGTTAAAGTATTGCTATTATTAGTTATAGTATTTTAATTGTGGTGAAAACCGGGACAATTTGGTTGTGAAACTCGGAATGTCGGGACCCAGGACACACAGCTTGAAACCGGGACAGTCCCTGGCAAACCAGGACGTCTGGTCAGCCTGTGCTAAACAAACAACAACAGGAGCTGGCTATAAAACACCAACAGATGTGTAACCAGGCGACTGACTGCTAGTGCAATGAGTGGCCTACAGCATGATACAGGACCCAAGTCAGCGTGGGAGCAGGACAGCGAAGGTATGCTAGCTAGAAGCTGTGCGCTGGGCGCTCCAGAAATGATGGTGCTGCCTGACAATGATGCTGTTAGTGGAGCCTGGATTTACCTCAGGGTACTTATTTACTGATTAGAGAGCAAAATGGGCTGCTTCGAGACTGGTCAACAGACCAATGGGCTGCTTCGTGACTGGTTAACAGACCAATGGGCTGCTTCGTGACTGGTCAACAGACCAATGGGCTGCTTAGTTAGTTGTCAGTGGACCAATGGTCTGCTTAGTTAGCTGTCAGTGGACCAATGGGCTGCTTAGTTAATTGTCAGTGGACCAATGGGCTGCTTAGTGAGTTGTCAGTGGACCAATGGGCTGCTTAGTGAGTTGTCAGTGGACCAATGGGCTGCTTAGTGAGTTGTCAGTGGACCAATGGGCTGCTTAGTGAGTTGTCAGTGGACCAATGTCAGCAGGGCTGGTCTGACAGAACAATGTACCATATCAACAACTGTATGACTCTTATCAGGTCCCATGTTTTTCCAAGACAGTGTCTCCCAAAATAACCGTTGAAGCAGCTTGAGGAGACAATATTTTTTGCTAAAATGTCCAACATGTGAAACCCAAAACCTTCAGGGAACACTCAATACAGGTGCAGATCTTATGTCTAAATTTCAGAATGAACCAAAAGGCTCCTTCAGCAGACTTGAGGTTAAGGAAAGATAGGGTTGATTAACAGTCCAGGAAAAAAAGTATAAACCGCAGCAGATTTCATACCAGAAAATAAAATGCTAAGGTTTCTTCTTTCTGTATAATGGTTTCTAACTGGAACTAATATGAAGGGTGTTCATTTTAAATGTTCTTTTTTGGGGGTGGGGCTTAGGAGGGAACAACAACAACAACAACAACCCTATTGTTGCTTCTGAAGCAATTTTTCAACATTGGAACTCAAACTTCTGGCCTGCTTCACACAGTCTTTCTCACTGATATGAGAACAGAGAATGAAGAAGAATAAAGGAAAAAGGGATTCAAGGATTGGACAAAGGTGAAATAAAAAGGTAACAAGAGACAGAGGAGAGAGAGAAGTTATTAGAGGCCTGAGAAAAACAGTCTGCACAGCCTGGAGGACAGTGTTAACAAACAACTTTTGAAACAATCTAGATTTAATATACATTTAACCCTGACAGTATCGGTAGTAGTGGTAAAAGTAGTAGTAGTAATAATGGTAGCAGTGAGAATTGTAGTAATAATAGTAGCAGTGGTAACTGTGGTGGTAGTAGTAAGTAGTGGTAATAGTGGTAGTGGAATTAGTAGTAAGTAGTGGTAATAGTGGTAGTGGTAATAGTAGTAAGTAGTGGTAATAGTGGTAGTGGTATTAGTAGTAAGTAGTGGTAATAGTGGTAGTGGTATTAGTAGTAAGTAGTGGTAATAGTGGTAGTGGTATTAGTAGTAAGTAGAGGTAATAGTGGTAATGGTATTAGTAGTAAGTAGTGGTAATAGTGGTAGTGGTATTAGTA
>JACXGJ010013333.1:0-16454 GCA_016801105.1 Esox niger | reverse complement strand
TAGATGATGAGGAGGTAGGGTTAGGCTGATAATGCTAGATGATGAGGAGGTAGGGTTAGGCTGATAATGCTAGATGATGAGGAGGTAGGGTTAGGCTGATAATGATAGATGATGAGGAGGTAGGGTTAGGCTGATAATGATAGATAATGAGGAGGTAGGGTTAGGCTTTGGCCAGAGCCACAGAGAGTAGATACCAAATCAGAACGGATAAAGGCAATTCTTACTAAAGACAGGCAATTCTTACTAAAACAATCATTCAAAATCATAGGAGAAATCAACAGGGCAGCATGGCCCTCAGTGAACACTCAATCCACGGCTGTGTTGGACAGGAAGAATGTACTAATACTTTGGTTGTTTCCATGATTATATAAGGTGAAGGCAGGAGAGTGAATTGGTGATTATTTACTGTCTCTTGATGTCAGAATATGAAACTTGCCACAAAACACTGCCCCTTCTTAAAATGTCAACCTTGACATGTATGTATGTATGTATATATGTGTGTGTGTATAAATATATATATATATATATATATATATATATATATTCCGACAAAATTCTGAACAGCTACCAACCAAGGGAGTTGAAACTAGTTCTGAACATTTCCAACATGGTCTTACCATATAATTACAATAAAAAGGCTATAAAAAAAACTTAACCCACAACGAGTTAGAATGGAAACCCAACATACACCAATTTCAAAGATTTTACTGAGTGGCTTCCTGGTCCAGGTGCAAACAGGATTTATCTGTGATGCACACACTTCTCCAGCGTGCCCGTGGTGAGCGTTTACCCACTAAATCTGTTAAGAAGCCAAACTGCAGGACAGGCCAAGGCCCTGGTGAGACAATGGGCACGCAGAAAAGCTTATCTGACACAGTCTCTGTCAGTTCGTGCAGAATTTTTTTGGGGTGGTGCAAAGCCTCATTTCATCAGCTGTTCGGTCGGCTGATCTCAGACGATCCCAAGGCGAAGAAGCTGAATGTCGAGCTCCCGCTATTGTCCTCGGCTAAAAATGCATCCGTGTAATGATCAAGCTGTACAATCAGTTTCTCGATATATCACACCCATCAGGTGGAAGGATTATATCTCGGCAAAAGGAGAAAGACTCCCATCCTGTGAGTACATATTGCCCCCCACCCCACCGACAACGACACGTTGTGTTTATTTCTTTTCTCAGTGCACATCTTGGCGTTGCTTACCTTCGTGGACGGTCACACCACAGTTGTCACACTGGATGATCTCGTCTGCATCCTCACTGTTGTCTCCCAGACACACACAGCAGATCAGGATGTGTTCCATCCTCTGGGCCGAAGCACTCCACGTCTGGGCACGCTCCAGCAGAGCATCCTGGGTAGAGGCAGAACAGCACAGGGAACGTTTCAAATCGACCCTGCTCGTAGTTGCAAGCTTAAGCCCACTGGGCCCCGTTCAGCAACATCTTCCAACGTTTTATCTTAAATTTGTTCTTGAGAAAAGGTCCTAAGAAAAGTCAACGTCCGATTCACTACGTGTTCTAAAACCGCAGAAAAGAACAACTGGATTCTTATAATGATGAATTTTGTTGGCCTCGTAAATTGAAAGTACGTGTGAATTGATCCAAATTAGCATTGGTAAACGACTCACCAATCCCCATAAAAGGGCATGAGAGTGCAGGGCCGTGTGCACACAGCAATCATTTAGAGAAATTCAAAAGACATGTTGAGAGAGCGAGGTCAAGAACATCCAAACCATAATCTAAAGACGGGGGAGCTCCGAACAGTGAATGCTGTATCCGGAGAAGGACGCACAAAAGAGGAAGTAAAAGAAAAGTTTGATCTCAAATCTGAGTTCCAAAATAATATTGCCAAACACAGAACATTGTAAATAATTATTAAATAATATTAATTTCAATCCAATGTATTATAAAACTGTAGAAGTGAAGAAAATGCAATAACTAATTATTTGGCAGAAACATGCCAGCGCTCAAATGTGCCTAATTGTGCTCTGGAGTGTTCGTAGATTCTGTCCTTACCTGAGAACAAATTTCAAATAAGAAAACACTGATGAATGTCAGAACCTTTGTGGAAACTGTGTAAGTGGCTTTTAAGAAGGATTTTCTTGAGATCGGTTGGTGAATGAGGCCCAATGAGCTGCTGTACACAACCTATTACACAATGACAAACATAAAACGTGCTACTGCTAACAGTTAAGCCACTTCCACTTACAGTTTCAAGCAGGCTATATAGTGAGCTGGCGGTGATTGTTACTCTGTTTTGGAACCAGGCCATACAGCCACTGTTAAACACTGAAATATATAAAATGCATCTGCAAATTTTTTTCAGAATGGCTCAAGATGAGTTCATTTGACTAGAATCATCAAACAGATTGTATGGAGCTGATTTTGCCTTTGGCTATTCTTTAGCAATTTTTGGTGCTGCGTGGCTCTGAAGTGCATTGAACTCCAAAAACAACTTTACCCTCTGTATTCCAGCACGGAACGTGACATGATGCAATAAATATGGTTTTAAAGTGCACACTCTTGATTTCAAGGAATTTTCCTTCATTTTGGAAAACCATTTTGAAATTACTGCATGTCTTGTACACAGTCCCCCCCCCCATTTTCGAGCCCCAAAATATATTGACACCCGTAAGTGTAAAAATTCCAATAAAGCTCTTAACATGTGTTAATTTTATACAGCCATTTCAAAAGTGGCGATCATTTTGGAGGTGACTCTAAATATACAGGTGCAATGTAAATATTGTTTCAGTTTAACTGACCTGACACAACAAATACTGTGGAGAAAACAAAGTCCAAAGCCTCTCACAATATCCACTCTCTTCAGACTACAGATCCACTTATTGACAGATAGCAGTATTCTAAATCCCATTCACGGTGATAGACTCCAAGCTAAGTAGATTAACATAGAGCTGCTCGGTAAAGTCTCTGTGGTTTTTTTCATTGATACCATCAAATCTCCTTGTTGGATTACAGTGGCACATAGTAACACAGAGCTGGGCTGGGTAATAGAATGGATCCAGAAGAGATCAGAGAATTACTCAAACTTCTCTAACAACTTTCAGCACATGAAATGCCTAAAGCTATTATAACCCCAACCCTAAGCCATTTTGGATTCCCTTGCGTGCCAGATCGGCCCAGTCCTGACCCGGTTCGCTAACTACAACGTCTGACAGAAAGGAGGACATGGAGGTCGCTGATTTTACCTCGTTGCCCTTCCCCTGAGACATGCTGTCGTTGGTGAGCTCCTCATCAAATGCACTGCTGCTTTTTGCTTTCTTCTGGGCTTTCTTCGCCTCTTTGTCGCTGTCGCTGCTGGACCCCTCTCCGTTATCATCATCTTCGTCGTCATCGCAGTCTTCATCCTCCTGGTTGTCGTCGTCGCTGCAGCTCCCTCCTTCATCGTCTTCCTCGTCTTCTCCCTCGCTCCCTCCTTTCTGGGCGGTGGCCATCTTGCCTTTCTTCTTGCCGGCCGCGGGCCTCCAGTCATTGTCGTCTTCACTGTCATAGTCGTCCATCTCGTTGAGCTCCTCCATGGTGGTGAAGTCCAGCAGGGGGCGGTTCCGACGCAGATTCCACTTCTTGGGCTCCTGCGCGGCGGCGTTTGGCAGTCCGGTGTCATCCGCATTAACACTGCCTGGATGGAAGGGTTGAAGGGGTTTCAATGAAACCGATTTTCAGGCGTTGAAAACATGATGAGACAGTGAACGTCTGCAAACCAAGCTTACCTATGCTGCCTCCACTGCCTCCACTCCCTCCACTGACTCCACTGCCTCCACTCCCTGCTTCCGTGTCCTTTTCATCCCTTCTCCGTCGGCTCCTGGACCCCCCTGATGGAGAAGGGTTTTTACTGGTGTTGGTTGTGGTGTCGGAGGTGGGCGGCTGTTCCTTCGTCTTCTCCTGGTCCTCTGAAGGGGTGTCGGAGGCCTTCAGCTCCTTGGCCTCCTCTTCATCGATGCCCTCATCCGCGGAGCCGATGTTGTCCGAGTCACTGTCGTTATCAGAGCCCTCCGCAGCGCTCTGAGCCTTGGACCCCTCTTCCTCCTCCTCATCACTCCCAATGGCACTGCCCTCTGACCCTAGAACAGGGTAGGACAGAAAGCTGGATCAGTATGAATAATAACGTCTTGGCGGCACTGTTGATGGTTGTTGTGACGGCAATGCATATAACTGCATTAACACAAACATGTAACCAGGAAACTGAACTTAACGTCGCTCTCTGGCATCTAGCTTCTCAACACGAGAGAAAAACACTTCCGTTTTAAAAATGACCAAGAAATATGGTACAATTCATAATACCAAACATCAGGCAATACAAAAAATAGAACAGATGTAAATAGAATAGAAATGCAGAATATTTTGGAATAGAATGTAAAATGTACATAATCCACAGTCAAATGGATGACATTATTATAGGATTTGTGGGAGCTCTAGTGTATTTATATCTGCAGTTTTGGATACAGCCCAGCCATTAGTTGATGGCAGCCAATCCAATCGTTTCCGAAAGGTAGTCAGTCCTTTACATCTGTATTAAAATAGCAAAAAAAAGTAAGTTCTAAGATCTGCAATTAAACTGATTTGAAGAAGTAATAATATCAACAACAATCTGTTATTTTCCATCAAGCATGTTTTAACTACAGGCCAATCTAAATAAGGGCTGCTTTCAAGGCATTACTAGATAAACCATGTGTGTTGTAAGACACATCTGTGTGTTTATGGTGTGCGTCTGCCTGTTTCACAGAGGACCTCAAGGATAAGTCCACACCAGCCAGACAAGTGACAGAGTAGGACCGCCTCAGTGACCAAAGCCCGTCTCTAGATCATGCAGTGAGTTAATGCCATACAGCAGCGATCAGCAAGGTTGCTAGCAGACACAGTGATGACCTAATCCACACCTCGGAATACCTGCATGGAAGAGTGAAGCTGATGGGGGGGGGGGGCACTGGCAGACACACCAGACAGAGTGTCTTAGTTGTGATACATGAAGGCTGTCTTAACATGGACATTATCACAGCTAGATAAGAATATCTCAGAGCTGCACATCACAGTGTCATTTAAAACTCACAGCAAAATGGAGCCGTCATGAGGAGGGGCCAAAGAACTAGATAAGAGTTGTTACGCCAAAGCGGATGACTGTTTAAGAAAACGTAACTCTTTTGTTTTATACAAGCACACAGAAATGTTAAATTTTTTTGATAGATTGCTAATTCAACCTATATGTACAAAGAAACTGTCTTGTTAAACAAGTGTCTATAAGGAAAAAAATAATGCGGCAGTAAATGTCTTCCTTTGTAGCTAACCCATTCCTTAGGCTTGCTCCGGCAATAACTGACTTACCAATTGCCGCTAAATTTAAAACAAACGTACCTACATAAAAACAATTTATCACACCCTTTACTATCATTGTTGTATGTCCAGCATTGTCAATTTATTTCTGCTATTTACTCACGCAGAAAAAATACTCCCCTACATTTACCATCACATAAAATAGCAAAACAAACTCAAACATTAGCATTAAAAGGGGCAAATGATTCTAAAATCATTAGTGCAACTTGGGAGGGTCCAGCCTTACGTCTATCTGAGACCTATCTGAGGACCTCTGAAGTAAGATTACTGATGCCCTTTTTGTTTTGGACGGGTTACAAAGCCATTTCCAAGCAATTTCAAGTACATCTACCAGACGGCTCATCTACAAATGGAGAAAATACCAGACCACAGGATATATACATAGATCGTCCAACCAAATTCAGCCCAAGACCTGACCGAAAGATGCAACTAGAGGTCTCTAGGAACCCGAGCGTAACACCAAGGGACCTACAAGCAACTCTTGCCACAATCAATATTGAAGTGATTGTGTCAACTGTCAGAAAGCGACTGCACAAACCTGGCCTATATGGGAGGTCAATAAGAAAAAAGCCTCTGCTCTAAAACCATAATATCAAGAAACCACCAACATTTGCCTGGCAACACCTGGGTGAAGATGAAAACTACTGGAACAGTGTGCTCTGGACAGAAAGTGGTCCCCTCTCCACTATCCTCATCTCAAAAGTGGGGTTGGTTGCAATGCCAGACTCTGTTTGTCGAAAATTAAGCACTGCTTGCTTACAGAAGAACCTCATTCCAATCGTAAAGCATGGAAGCGGATGTATTATTGTTCGGGATTGGTCAATAATTAATTAAATATTGTAGCAGAGAATTCTTGAAGAATGTGTGGCCATCTGTCAAAAAACTGAAACGAACATGGATACTGCAAGAGGAAAACAATCCAAAACACACAAGCAAAGCAACCATGATGGCAGGTTATGGAATATCCAACACAAAGCTCTTATTTCAATACAGCCTAAATGCAGGACTTGAAGATCACATATCCATATATCCAAACTAAAAGACAACTTTCCAGGGGTGTACTTGTATTTTTACATGACAATATCAAAACTATATAAAAAGGAAAGCAAAAAAATGGCTACTCAAATTGTGTTCCTGCCATAGGATTAACATTTATTCAGGAATTGCCAGAACTATTTTGATAATCAATACATTTGTCTATTACTACTTTGATTAGTCAGATAGAAAAAATATACCTGCCTAATTCTTGCCAATCTACTTGGGGGACATTTATTTCATAATGAAAACTCAGGTGAATGCTAGACCTTTGGACAATGAAATTGTCAAGTCCTAGAACCTCACATGCAGAGATCATCGTTTCACCCACTCCCCATCACACATACACACAATTCTTTTCTTGTCCCAAGTCTCTTCTTATTGGGGTCTTATAGTGGCTTCTTTGCAGCAGTTCCACAATAATGGCCTGATTCATGCAGTCTCAGACCTGATTCATGCAACAGTTGATGTTGAGATGCATTTATTACCTTTGCAGCATTTATTTAGGCTGCAATCTGAGATGCAGTTAAATGCAGATTTCTGAGGCTGGTAAGTCCAATGAACTTATCCTCTGCAGCAGATGTAAATCTGGGTCTTCCTTTCCTGTGGCGTTCCCCATATGAGTCAGTTTCATCATAGCCCTTGATGCTTTTTTGCGACTGCACACAAGTTCTTGAAGATTTCCAGATTAACTGTACATTGTGTCTTAAAGTAATGATAGACTTTTGTTTCTCTTTGCTTATTTGAGCTGTTCTGGTCATAACATGGACTATTACAGTACAGACATGATGATGGTCTTCTGTGTACCCACACTACCTTGTCACCCTGTGCTCAGGGATTGGATCAGACATCCTTTTGGTTACTGGTCAGATGCCCTAACTGCTACAAAGGGTGCAAAATACATGGGGAGTGGATGGAAACTAACCCCTTCTACTGTTTGGTTACCTGAGGCATCCGCGTCTCCAACTTCAAAATCGCTGTCATCTGAGCTGTCATAATCTAAGGCGTCCAGGAGAGAAGCGGCCAATGGCTTCACCTGCCTGCGCTTAGACCCACGGTCCACTAGAGGAGAGGAGCAGAGAACATTCGATGCCATAGAGTAGAACCACCACCATCATCATCATCATCATCATCATTCCAAGGCCTGTCAACATGTGTTGCAATGAAGGTTGCATATATTAATGTAAAACACAACAATCATTACCGCTGATGCTTCGGTTTTCTAATCTTGATTAATGAAACTAATTATTTGGAATCAGATATTATAAGACCTTATGCAGGAATAGGTCTTGCAGGATTTGATAGTGCTGTACAGCTTCGCCCGCAACTAGCGGGGATGTCATTATTACACTCAGTCAGGGATTCGTTGCGGACAAAGCTAGCCACGGTGCGATGCATATAGCTATATGCCGTCTGTGGTGCTTAAGTCAATTGTGCACGCTGCTTTAAGGGCATGAGCAACACAGCTTAAACGCCCTGCAAAGATATAGCTAGCCAAGCTTTCTCCGTTCAAATATTATGGTGGCAACGCTAAATAGCTACACGTAGCTAACTGGATAATTTGAAACTAGCCTGTAAGCTAGCTAGCTAGCTATTAAGTCATGGCAGCTAAGTGAGCACGCTCTAAAACAGAATACAAATACATAGCTACAAAAGTTACAATAACGGATTCCTCTTACAAATTGACGTTAAATAACGCTATTGTTTTGAAATAATGCCGCAGGTTTCAGTGGCTAAACGGCAGTCAACTGTGAAGCTACTGTATGGAAATCGGCTAACGTTAGTTAGCTAGCTAGCAAGATAGCAGTGACTCTAATCACTAATGTTATACTCATTGCGAAAACAATGTTGTTTGTTGCGAAGCTGCATGAACACATGGTAATTTCTTATGTCAAAATGCAATAGCTATATTGAAAATAACACTCACTTTATTTGTTTTCTCGTTTTACTTGAATGAACAATGCCACAAAGAACGCCTTCTCAAAACATGTTATGCGTTTCACGTTTACCCCAAAAAGTGGTGACGTTCTGCGCAAGATGATGTTGTAACCATGGTAACCGTCGAACGGGTCTTATGATGAAGAATCATACGTTTCCACTACGATGAAATAACACACAAATAATAGTTTTTAACAGCATTTGACAGAAGGACCTTAAATAGAAACAATAACCTGACTCGTGTTGACAGTATTCTCTTTGATAGAAAAGAATACACGTCCAAAATCCTAGTGACTGTTTTCAGTATTGAGTCTGCATAGTTCCCCATTATATCATGCCAGGTTTCATGTGGTTTTGAGTCCCAAAGGGGGCCTGTGTGACAATGCACTTAGTTATTTAAATCATTGTGAATCCGATGTTTAAGTCTGCCAAATGACTTAAATGGATATGTAAAAGTCAAACTGAAATGTCCAGCACACTCATATGTAATTATTTGGTTTTAACCAGATCAAATAGAACAAAAATACCAGCATCTTTATCTAGGCTTTGCAGAATGTTGAGAACAAAAATACTACAACTTTTATGTCCTTAAATTTTCATCAGCCTGATAAACTGACATTGAAATTTTCCTCAGATTTATTATTCCTGTGTAGAAGGTGAGTATGTTGAGAAAGACATCTCTGGCTAAGAATCCAGATGCTCTTGTTTTTTTCATTTCTTTACCTACAGTACTATATGCTGCCGTCTGTGAGATGGATGAAATATTCTGTCCTACTTCTACACAAGAACGCTGTGGCCATGGTGGATCTACCGATGAGCTATATGAATAAAAATACACACAGTCATACATTACCGAAATTAGCTAACATTAGCTATTCCCATAGATTTTAAGTAAATAACTGTTCTGTTTTGGTTTCTGGGAAAAAGTATGTTATTTGCCTTCTGTTCCTCTGTGAGTGCTGGATGCACAGTTTATGTTTGATACCAGAACTATTTTGTCTGGCGCAATATGCGCCAGTGGCCTACAGTGATTTGTCTGACAATCAGATGAAAACATTATGAAATTTATAATGTAGTTGAAGTCTAATGAAAAATAATGTTATTATGCATGTTGATTGGAGTGACTAATATTGGATATACATTTTAAAAATGCCTGCAGGTGGTGAGCTGTTTAATAATAAAAAATGGTTATTATGCTTTCTACTTAGACATGACCTTTTTTACAAGTTATCACAATCTCACAAACTGTAATAGCAGCAGTAAATTCATTTACAAATCCCTAATAATTTAACTCTGTCTATGTCACAAATGCCAGTAGCAACAACATTAGATCCATTCATGTCCTATTTCATCCTGAGCATTATTCTCCAGTAAAAGAGTTGTCATCTGAATAGCAAACACAGGCAAATAAATGTGGTTGGTTTCTATTGTCCTCGTTTGACTTTGACAGTTTAGCAAACAGGAGATTATTAAAATAAATGAGCCCAGATTAATCCAAATATACATCGAAGGGAAGACTGATGGGATAGGCGCACAAAAGGATGATTACAACTGTCCTTGTCTGCCAATGACAAATGGTACTGTATTGTGTCTCAAAAGCCCACTTGTTTGGTGTTATCTATCACCTGTCATCCAAACCTTTCTAGGATATCATCATAACCATCAGTGCCACAATCACCATCATCACTGACATCAACGCTGTCACCTCTCTTTTTATTTTCAGCCAGTTTCTTTCACTCATACACCAGATGTGAATTTGTTGACTGAGAGATAAGTGAAAAGGATTCACATATAGGTTACCATAGTATGATACAAATACAGACCCAGAATCAAATATTTTTTGTCCTGCTGATTGTCTGTGTGCTTGGTAATAACATTATCTTCAGATTGATCTTGTCCACCAGCAGTCTCCTTTGGTTCATAACAACTGAGACTCAAAACAAAATTATCATCAGAGTAATTTTGCCATTTTTGTGTAGTTTCATGTAGTTTCTTTATCTCTATACTAAAAATGTCAAATGATGAAGAAAATTCTGTCCATCGGAATGTGAGTCAGTGTTTTTGACATGACTATAATAGCTTGATACATCACTATACAGCCGAAACCTTTTATGTAAAATAAAGGTTTTCCCTTCTAACCTTCTATGTTGTCAGTGTGGAAGGGATGGTTGGAAATGGGACAAAAATGTCAGCAACTTGGTAACCGTTTGATACTTGGCAATTACTTTTATTTTACAGTTTTATGGCTTTGGGGGTTGAAGCTTTATTGGTTTCCTCACAGTTGCCGGCGTGAGATATTAATATTTTATACCATGTCCTCCAAAACTCAGAGTATTTTTGTGGGGATGCATGTCATGGGCCTGGTGAGTGCATTATGAACATGCAAGGACTAGACCCAAGGGTTCTGGGTATTCCACCAGCATTCTGTCTGCATTGCCATGCCAAGTGGAGGTAGGGCTGTCTAACGGCAGCTTGACTGTGGACGTTATCCCTTGATATGTGACAACACCTGGCGTAACATGTTGCTCATTCACTTCACCTGGGATGTGGCAGTATATTGGGCACTGTGTAAAGGGTATTTGTGCCTCAGTGAGCTGGGCATTACCTCTGAAACGTGAGGATTTATTGCTTCAGTGTCTTGGCTCCCAGCCTAGCACGCAGAGTGCTGTCAGCTGGGAGAGGAGAGGGCGAATAGGTAGCCTGCGTTTTCCAAGTTGCTCGAGGGGACTGCATACCTCAGTGCAAGTCGGTTCCCCTTGAATAGGTTGCCATGGGTCAACTGGTTCAGTGGCCACTGGGCCGGCCTGGGGCCCGGTTGGATGTGTGTCCAAACAAATGACTTACTGAATGGGACCTTGGAGGATATCTCTACTCGTGCTCTCCTGAAGAAGGGAGCGTATTGTTGGCCTGATGCCGTCTAGGCGCAACGAAGAGCCATCCTGAAGAAACATGGCCAAGCTCTGCTTGTCTCACCTGCAAGCCCATATTCGTCTTGACTGTAGAATGTGTTCTGGTTTGAACGCGATCAGAGCATGTGAGATTCTTTGAAGATGTCCTTTGTTCCCTCCTTCTGGCATTTGGGGTTAAAAACACAAAGCTCTGAATCAAAATTGTTCTTTTGAACAAAGTGTTTTATTGAAAATCTACAAGTTTTTCTTCAATAAATATTTAGAGAACACTGTAAGACAGAATACAAGGCTCTGTGCTGAACACTAAGGCCTACACTAAAGGAGAGCAACCTAATTCCTTGAATGTTATGTACAGCAGGTTTATAGGTTTACTACAGTGTGCGATTGTTTTACACACATCCAAGGGAAAATGGAAGGAAAAAAGAAAGGAAAGAAGGGAGGACAATGGGAGAAATAACAGAAGTATAGAAAGTCTCAACTATTTGGAACTGGGTGATAATCATATAAATTGTTGACGTTCTTGTAACTTTATTTCAATTGAATCGAGGCTGGGATTATGTACGTCTAAAGAAGAAAATACAAAGGCCAGAGTCATTTAAGTAAATGGCCGTATGGTTAATGTCAATATATGGCTCTGAAAAAGGCCAGCATGTCACAATTGAACCTATATTTATGGTGATAGAAAGCAGTCGTAAAGCATATGTCTTGCTGAATCCTGACCGTGACCCCATGATACAAGATATTCCGTGGTACCTCATAAGTCAGTCAAACTATGATGAAAGACTACGACAAATTCTCACCAAGTCAGCACTCTGTAAGCTACATCTCTCTCTCTCTCTCTTACAAAATACAAACTGTATAAACATCACATAGATAGATGAACCTATTCGCCCCATCAGAAAGCAGAAATGGTGGAGGCTAGAGGTTGTTGATGTTGACAAACCAGGTTAGAAGATGAGCTGTAAGGCAGAGTGGAGGGGGTGATTTAGGAGTCGAGAAGGAGGCAGAGGCCTTAAGAAGAAAACACACACACAAACACACACACACAGCAGAGCAAAGTACATTCCTGCTGGAATCTTGAGAAAGTGTCCCGCTGCAGATATCCGTCAGCTCGATGAGCCAGAGGACAGAACCAATTACATTAAGAACAAGAATAACACAGGGTTTAGGTAATAAAAACATTACTATAAAGACGCCTCATGCCACAGAAGGTTTAAAACCACATTTGAAGAGGAATAATTACAGTGGGAAGTTATTTATGAATCCTCCAGTAGCATGTATCTGAACTGTAGCTAGTGATCTACAACCTCCAACTTCCACCTCAACGTTTTGCATTTAAATTGAAATATTTATCCATTCATACTGTGTAAATCATGTGACAACATGGTGTGGACCATTTATCTTTCCCTCCCTGAGATTCTCTTTGCCTTTTTGCAAAGAAATGTGGGTGAATTTGATTACCAACACAGGAACTCGCTGAGAGGCGACAAGCGATGTTATCAAAACGTTATCTTAATGTTCCTCTCCTCACCGCAGTCTGAGCTAAAGTAATTGTCATTTCAAGTAATAGAGGTTATTTTCACCTTGGGCAGGAGCAAATCTAAACTTCAAATGAAATTGATGCACACTGGCTCAATTTAGTATGTTGTCTTTGTAGCTGTTGCAATTACTGTACATGAATAAGTAAAAAAAGGCACAATGACAATGGTGACTTCAGTCTCACAGCTGTGCTATTTATGTTCATAGTATGACTTACAATACCCGTTCCAGTGATCAACGTAACCCTAAGAACTTCAGGGTAGAGGTCAGTGGTAATCTGGCTGTGACTGGCTATGACAACACTTTCTCAGAGAGATGTTGGCACATGCAGAAAAACATGAATACACGGGTGGATTAACACGCTATAGTTGTGTGAAATAGGACACATGTAAAACCCTTCCAATATTTTGAGGTAATAGTTCCTTCTCAGTTATGCGGAATTTGCAGAAAATGAATAGAATTATTAGAATGTCCTGGAACTGCTGGTTCATAGTTTGTTTTTCATATTTTTTATACTATTTAAATATCAACAGTAAACAGAAAATTCATTACAAGACACTGAATATAATTAGTTAACTAGTTTGTTCTACGAAGGACTTTCTCTCAGCAGAAGGTTCCTCTATGTATTCTGGTTCCACTACATGAAAGCTAAAAGGGAAGGAGGAAAGAGCGCCTACTGATCCGTTTACATTACAGTGTATCTCAGCTCCCTGGTAACACATGTCCTCCCTTCTTTCCTCTCCTCTGCTCTGCTTTGTTTCTCCTCCTTCCTATAACAGCCCTCTTCAGATAGAGCCGCAGTGTTTCCAGTACCCACACCCTGTCTCAGTCCTTGGTTTATTCGTAGTGCTGGGAGGACTCTCCTCTTGACCAACATCCCAAGGTTTTACCCAGCATTAGTTCATGTGCCGACGGACTTGGGTCAGTCTGAATGCTCCCCCTTTTTTCTCATGTTTCATGTTGACATCCAAGCCTTAAGACCATCTGGCCTGATAAAGTTTAGCTGACTCTGCCCAAAGTAGCCACCATTGTTCACATCCTACCGGTCCGTCACCTGGTCGTGCAGCTGATCTGGATTCTACCTATATTGTCTGGCCACAGCCCCTCTGTGTTTATTGACCTGCTGGTCATCTGAATGTGCAAAAATACTGATGTGGCCCAAAAAGTTCAAATGCTCTAATAATGTCCCTCTGCACAGGCAGAAGAGGGCTTGCCAGACCTCAGAGTTCAGCTCCTCTTTTGGTTTCTTCCTTGGTCTGAACCCTCCTGGGGTGTTTTTCTTTGCCACCGTGCATCAATTCCTCGTTTTTGCTTGATCTTAGAGGCTTCCAGACTGGATACACGCGTGTTGGAAGACTGCTGTAGTAAAAATGAATGAAGCGGCGTGCAGAACAAAGTGGCCCGACGAGGAGTTACCCGGGTTGCATGGGGCCGTTTATTTGAACTCAGAACACAAAAACACTGTGGGATTTTACAAACAGAATGTCCATGCAGAACTGGACCTCTGTCTTCTAGGCTGTCAAAATACACTGCATCGCATTCACTTTCTGAAACGCAAACCAACGCACAGACAGCACACTCGGCATCTATCAGACTGCCCCCCCTCACCTGTCCGTGGGTCCCTTTTGTCCCAGCTCTGATGAGCCCGGTGGTCTTCAGGTATGGCTCGTTAAGGCCGCTGGCTTGGGCCCAGTTCAGCACCCCGACTTTTCTAGGGCGCCTTCCGAGTACCTTGGCACAGCTCTGCCACCCGGCCAGGCGTGCCCACGCCACAAGAGCTTTAGAATATACATTAGATTGATTGGTTCTACTGTCTTCTACTGTCCTCTCCTCTCTTTTCCACTCTTTTCCACTCTTTTCTTCTCCTCTAATCTCCTCTATTCTCCTCCCCTTTCCTCTCTTTTCTCTTCTTCTCTCATCTCCACTATTCTCTTCTCCTGTTTAAGCTTCTCTTGTCCTCTCTTCTCCTCTTCTAGCATGCAGACCTCCCCTTATAAAGTCTACCCCGCTGCACTTTGAATGTGCAGCGACAGACTTTAATCAACCACTCCGTCCGACACCAACCTCTGAATTAGACACAGTGCCCTGCCTCTTTGAAGTTCAACATTGGCAGCTCTTCCAGAATGAACCTTCATTGACCATTGGTTTTCAGTTACCTGAAGGCAAGATTGAATTTCGAGTCCCTGCTGAAAGTATCACAGGTAAGTGCATATAGGCTGATGAATCACTGAATGCATCTGTAATTGTGACACACACACACACACACACACATAGGTAGCATTGTGACACACACTCATATTTATACGCATACAGACACGCACAAGCGGAGCCGCTCGCACACAAAACGTAACCCTTCACTATAATTCTAAAAAGATGAAGTTCTGAAAAAGGAGATACTGCAAAGCAGTTAACTCCATTTTACTCCGGTGGCATTTGGTCCTTGACATGGTGGCATATGGCCATGAATACACTCATCTTCTCGCTATAAGGAAATTCAGCACCTTACAGGTTAGCCTCTCCACCCCCTGCTACTTTGTATTCTGTGATGTTTCAATCATATTCCTCCGAGCCTTGGAGAGATCCTCAAAAAAAAGGGCAAAGCGGATGGCATGTGTCTGACAACTTCCAATTTCCTTAAAAAATGCGCAACTATTTATAAAACTTAGGGCCGCTCTCTCCTTGGAGCTGGAGACAGAGGCTCGGTTTCCCCCCTGATGGATTGGCTGTCATTTCCCCACGGAGAGGTGCTTCTTTTCCTTTATAGACGCACGTCTCTTCTGTGGAGCCCAGCGCCCCACCGTCGTTTTTCTCCTCTTATCGTCACACTGCTATTTTCTTCCCCCATCTCTCCCAGACGCAAACACAAACACGCGGCAACTAGACTAGAGGAATTTTCCCTCTCATTTTTATCCCCCTTTACTTTGGTTGGGATGTCGTTTGCGTGCCACGTAGAATAGCTGTCATTACTCAGTTGTAAAAGGACGTTTCATTATACGCGGACGTGTGTTGGTGTGTTTGGACCCAGTGTGTGGTGGTGGACATTCGTACGTTGTTCCTCTGTTGGGTAAAGCCCTGTGTGTTTTTATATGTACTGGATGTATATTTGTATAGAGTGCTATATGATGCCTCTGTGTGCTGGGTTTGTGAACAATTTGTGTGTGTGTGTTTGTGCTCATACTTGCCTATGCGTGTGTCTGACCTAGTGGACATTGTCTTCCTGGAAAATCTGGTCCCTCCAGCGGGCCTGCTTGTGAGTAGCGGCTTATCAGCTCCGACCAGAGTCCCCCTCTCTCCCAACCACCTCCATCGCCTCAGACGACAATAAATTGCACCGATGCAGTTAATACGAATACAAAATATTGAGTCAAGCCCGCGCTCTCACGCAACCATTAAAAAGTGCCGCATTGAAACGTCTGCTGGGAAAAGTTTGGCATTAAAGAAACTCCATCTTCCTGGCCATGGCACTTTACGGGAGGCGACGTCGCCTCTCGACTCAGAAGCGAGACGGTCCAGTGTTCAGCTAGCGCTCAGCGGTCGACGCGTCTCATGCCAAACAATTGTGGCTTGTTCCTTCCATCCTCCTTTACTGCCCCCCCAACATACGCGCACACACGCATACGCACACACGCGCACACGCGCACACACACACACACACACACACACACACACACACACACACACACACACACACA
>JACXGJ010013332.1:0-16455 GCA_016801105.1 Esox niger | reverse complement strand
GCAGGATTTTTTTATCTGCACCTACCACTACCACCAACACAATTTGCTTTGTATGAAATACCTATTGTACTATGAAAGGAAAACTATTTGTGTCCACTAAGTGGGGCTTAATGTTGAGTAGGGTCTGCAGACAAGGATATTACCCATGAATAGAAACTACAGACCTGGAAACTACTTTTATACAGTGCAGTCCAAAAGTATTTGGGCAGTGACATGAGTTTATTTGTTTTGGCTTGTACTCCAGTACTTGTAAATCTTGAATATGACCTGTCAAGCAAATCATGATTTTTTTTAATGACCAATGTATGCACACCCTAGTTAAGAAATGACAATGAAGAACAGTCCAGCAGTTCAGGAATACCCTCAAGGTGGTAGATCTGGAGTTTTCAGCTGCTAATATTTGCAGAAGACTTTACCAGTTGGACTACAGAGACTGGACTGTGAAATGTATATAAATACCAAAATGTGTACATAGTTCTGGAAAGGGTATTGCAGACTGATGGAGCAAATACTACTTTGGGATGGCAAGAAAAGGTGTGGGGTATAAAAGGAACTGCCATACCAACTTATCTGTAAATTAAGGAGAATTGGGTATGTTTTGTGCATGTGGGCTGTCACCGGCTTGTGTACCTATATTGGTGATGTAACTACTAATGACAGTATTAGGGGGAAAAAAGACTGCAAAGCTGCTATCAATACATAGGGTGGCTACTTTGCAGAATTTACAGTATGTGTATTTTGATCAGTTCAATATTTTTTTGATTACTACATGATTCCATGTGTTCACTGTTATTCTACAATGTGGCAAATAGTTAAAAAAAATACAATTGAAGGAGTAGGTGTTCAAACCTTTGACTCCTTCAACTGTAAAATGTATTTACAGTGGATTTCAATATTGATTTAACAATGTTTGTAAACATTATTTGTACATAAACTAACCTTGTTAAACCAACATTGAAAGTCAATGTCAGTTAGTTATGAAGAAATGTTTAGACAATACTTGTTGATTTCATTAACATAGCTTGAACATTTTCTAATAATTACGTGGGGGACTTTTATTTAGACAATTATTTTTTTTACCGGAAGTGCTATTTATTGTTGCTCACTAGGCAGCTACAAGAAGCTGGTCAGAAAGATTCAAGTCGCGGGTCCTCTACAGCTGTTATAACGTACTGCAGAAATTCTGCCCGGGGTGTTCGTTTATTTAAAGAAATATTTATGATAGGGTCATGGAGTGACACTATTTAAATACATATTTGTACACGTTTATTAAAAGGGAATGCCGCAAAAACAAACTATATTTTCGGTGTCGCGTTTAGGACATTGTGTACGACGTGTATTCTGTTTTAACATTTATATAAATAGGCTATTTTTTTACTTCGATTTTATGTTTTTCTAAAATAACTATGAAAGGGCCCTCTTCTCCAGTCTCTTGCCGGAGTACTAACGGGTCGAACAGGTTATTGTGGTCACTTATTGGTGCATGCCTTGTTGTTGCAGTCATCGGATACAAACCAGTGGTTATAGTCCATGGCTTGTTCGACAGCTCCTGGGAATTTGGAGAGTTACTTCGCTTCATTAATAAGGTTAGTGTTTTAAAATATACCACCAATCTTAAACGCAGTTGGTAGGGGTAGGCTGCTCATAAATGTCTGCTTTGCACTGGAGTCGAACTGGCAGGCTAAGTAATCTAGAATGTGTATACATACTGACATGTAAGGCCATATCTGTATCTAGAACTTAATTTCTGTTTGCTTGGGGTTTCGATTGTTTTGCTAGACCAAGGCGCGCGCCATAGTTTACTCTTATTAAACATAGCTGAAGTCTTGTGAATAGCACAATACTGTGGGGGTTTTGGAACAATGTTCCACAAGATACGTTATGTTACATTTTGTTATTGTATGGAATAAAATCTATATTGAATGGTCTACGTATTTAATGAGTTGTTAATTTATGCGGGATTCGAGAGCAATTTATTTTTTAACACGTGACAAAATCGTCAATTCAATGCGGTAAAAAGAACCAAAGCATCGTAATTCTATGCACACAAAAACATGGAAGAATACCACAATACGTAAATCACATGAAACTGATTTGTAATCAGTCTGTTACATTCTCCTTTAAGGAAGATCGGCAATTCCTTCAACCCGACTTGACTCAAGTAGAAATATTTGTTGACTGTGCATTTATGATGAGAAGGAAAATAACCGAATATGCACATGTTCTTTGAGTCTTAGGTTTGTTTGTAGTTTGAGGTTTTCCAACTCTTTTATCATGACTATATAGAATACTAAAGGACACCTTCGTCACATGATCGTCCCATTGGAATTGTCAAGCTCCTCCAAGAGACCGTTCTCAATTAGTGATCATCACCTTGTCCAAAAGTGACCTCACACTATCTCTGGTATTACCAATAATCAAAATCTACAAACTGCTCTTTCAGTTTCAATTACATAGAGTCGGTTGGCACTTTTGTCCTCTGAACAAATAATTGATTTGCAAGCTGGTTGGGCATTGTCAGCTGGAAGGAAATTCCAGATGGATGATCATGTGACTAGAGCGGCTCTTAAATGCCAGGGGAAAGAATTTACTGTATTCGCCTGATAGTGGATGCCAACTTCCTTTGTTTGTGGAATACCATCGTGTTTTAAATGTTTGATACAATCTAAGATCATTCTATCAAGTCTGCTCCTGTGTAGCTTTAATTATGAACATCCAAAGGTAAACATCCAAAAAAACAATCTCTTTGTCCAGCTTTGTAAGCCACTGCCTCTGGTGCATCATGGGATAAAACCCAGTCACCTGCGCTTAAAGAAATAATGCTTTGTATGTTTCATTATTTTCAAGACAAATAAAGCATACAAATTGAAGAACTGTTTTGACAAGTTATATAAATAGTAATATTGCACCTACTGGAAGTGCAAATGCACTTACTAATTACCTGACTTGTGAGTAATGCATAAATACATTCTAGAGGCTAGGTCTATGAGATAAGACAAACACAACCCAATATTGTTGTCCCTGTCTGACCCCTGTGGAAAAATCAATAGGTCTTGAGCAATTTCAGCATTATGGACATTGCAGTTACACATTACCACACCTTTTCCCCCCCACCTGGACACACACTGTTGTGTGTACCCCAAAAAGAGGAAGCTGTCTCTTTTGGAAGTTACATGAAATGGAGTAAAGCCAAAGCTCACCTCCGCTACAAGACAACTGTGATTGCATGTGAAACAGCATAGGCCCTCCCTGCCTTCAGATTTTAGACAAACCCTAAATCTCAACCCATGTACTATGTTCTGACCCTTACTAAATCTTAACCCATGTACTATGTTCTGACCGTTCCGGTCTTTTGGCTGTCTGACCATTAAAGAAGAGCAGGTCGCATAAAGATCTTCTCTGTCCTGCTTTTAAACATGGAGATGTGGGAAGTGTGTGCGTTATCTTCACGTGTCCACATTTTGGGAACTCATCAGCTCATTTTACACATGGCAAAGTTTAAGACTTATTATTGTATGTGGAAAAGTGTTTTTAAGCTTTGAAGTCTGAAGGATAAAGGAACATGTGTTTCCAATCATATTATTATGAAAATACATATTATCTGGAACTTTATAAACTTGTGCTTGCTTACATCTTGGTGAAAATCACAAGATACACAACAGAGATGTGTTCAGACAGATGTTTTTGTGAAGTTGAACGATGCCAAAACTGTTTCAGATGATTTGGTGTCACCTGGTGGGGGTAAGGTGTCATTGATTAGGCATTGCATGCAAAGGATAGTGCTTACTTTCAACTTTGTTTATCCATCCCAGTATTTTTATTATCCTGAAATAGATGGATTTACATGTTATAATAAAGAGTTATGTATTTTTAACTGGTTAAACAAATATGTACAAAAATACCCTCTAATAAAAGCTGATAATCTCTACTTCAATGTACTTACTTGATTTGAAATCACTCATTTGTAGAGAATAAAGACAATGAATTGGGGAAAATGGTTACAGTTCCAATAATTAGATGAATAATTATTAATATATATATAGTGTCTGGCAGCCTCCAAAGATACTTCTGAACCTAAAGTATGATATATCAAACGTAACATTGAAACCATATGTTTCTCTAATGTCAAGTTGGCTTTTCAAATGATGCATAGTTGGACACTTTCAGTTTTTCTCCATTGACAATCACTGCTACTTGGAAAGAGTAAATTATCTCTTAGAGTAGTAACAATTATGGAATAAATTGTTAAACAAATGAAAATACATTTATATTTTAGATTCTTCAAAGTAGCCTCCCTTTGCCTGGATGACAGCTTTACACACTCTTGGCAATCTCTCAACCAGCTTCATGAGGTAGTCACCTGAAATGCTTTTCTAACAGTCTTTAATGAGTTCCCATATGCAGAGCGCATGTTAGTAGCAAATATCCTTCACTCTGCGGTCCATCCAATCACCCACTCTGCATCTCACAAAGACAGTGGTTGAGTGGTTGGAACCAAAAATCTCAAATTTGCACTCAAAGGTCCGATTGCCACCAGTCAAATGTCCATTTCCTTTGTTTCTTGGCCCGGGAAAGTTTGCAATGCCATTGTTCTCAGCTATGTAGGAAAATGTTTAGAATTGCAGGTAAAATGACATATTTCTATCAGCCTTTTTGAAATTTGAAGAAAATTGTCTTAAAATGTCAAGATTGGGATGAAGCTTAAAAAATTTGTAATTTCCACGGGTTTGATGTGGTGTGGGGTGTGGCAAACATCACCGATTGTCACACCCTGAACCACATCGACCACCAAGCCCCCATTTGATAAAGGATACTTTTGGTGTGCTAAAATAGGGAACTATGTATTAAAACTGTTTTCATTTTTAAATCGGGAAATCAATGTGTATACATATCTAGAAAAATACAATAAAAAATACTTTCTCAATTTTGGAGGGCAATTTTGGACATGCTGTGATCTTCTCTAATCTATGTTATAACCTGACAAGCTTGTCTCAAGCAAGAGCCACCATTTCAAAACCAACGAATCAATCTACAAACTCTTGAGATTTTTGATAACAAACCAGTCACCATCATTGTCACATCATTTACAAAATGTTTATTCTGAATCCTACCTAGTTCTCTTTCAGCAAAAACATTATATTTTTACACTGTCGCCATCTAATATTATAGTTCCCTAATCTGACCCATTCGTGTCTTTTGACAGTCACACCCAGGAACCAATGTGTCAGTCATCGACCTGTTTGACCGCAGCGCCAGCCTTCAGCCGCTATGGAAACAAGTGGAGGGCTTCAAGGAAGCCATTTATCCCATCATGCAAAATGCTGCAGATGGCGTTCACTTCATTTGCTACTCTCAAGGTGTCATTACGTGCATGTGTCTTGCTGGGTCATTGTGATTTTGATTCCACTTCTGTGGAGATGTAAGGAATGTGTTGTACTGCTTGATGTTCGGTATCGTTTTGTCACAGGGGGACTCATCTGCAGAGGGATCCTGTCCACTCTACCGGATCACAATGTCCACTCGTTTATCTCCCTGTCTTCGCCTCAGGCTGGGCAATATGGAGGTAAGCTTTCTCAGAAGCCCTGATTTGGGATATTTGTGCTCAGCCGCCGACAACATGGTTGTTTGAAACATGACGCCTAGGTGAACCTGAAAACTCAGCAAAACAGAAACTCACCCTAATGCTTGTTTTCAGATACAGACTACCTCAAGTACATATTTCCTGAGTTTATGAAGTCCAATCTGTTTCACTTTTGCTACACCTCGGTGGGTCAGAGAATATCCATCTGCAACTACTGGAAAGGTGAGTGAGCTGTGGACTGGGAATCATGAAGATATGTCAATCAACTCCTACAGTTTTAGTTTACTGGCATTTGGCTCAATAGCTCTGTATTCTAGTCATCTGACCATAGCATCGGCTCCAATACAAGTTCCAATTTCATGTGTCCAATTCATGCAACATGCAGCATAGTTTCACTTCCAACTCATTGCTATTTAACCGCTATCTTTCCTCACTCCCTCTATAAAAAGTAAACACACAAAAATGCCCCCCCAAATTAACCCCTGTGGTTTGAACTGAAGAGTCCATACATGTGTACAAAGAATATCAAAGTACTGGGAAGGTTTGATGTAAATTAATGTTCTTAGGTTCCTCCCAATGTGTTATATCCAACTCCGGTTGGTCCAGGGCCGTTAAAAGGAAAATGCCCAGTACCGTTTTCCATGGACAGTGCGCGAGCACGTGGTTGTACCCAGAAAGAAATAATAATTCTTAGCAATTGTATTAGTATAAAATAGTGTTCACATAATATATAGGCCAGTGTTTGTATTATTTTATATACTTTTTATGGTTATGTTTATAAATGATGCCAATACTTTTGGTCATTGCTGGGTCTTTATTCCACTCTTACTCAATGGCTCAAGGTGGATGTATTAAGGTTCTGTGGTTGTATTTTTTTTAATTTGTTTTCTCTAACAGACCCCCATCACACGGACATGTACATAAACGGCAGTGATTATCTGGCTTTATTGAACAGTGAGAGGCAAAATCCCAATTCAACAGGTCAGCAACTTCTGTTGACCAAATATTGTCTGTCTACATTGCTGTGGGTTTTATATAAATCCATGTTGAAATATATTGATTTCAGAAAAGAGAGTATGCTGTACTGCTCTGCATTTTATCTGAATGTTCTCATTGTACTTGTTGCTGTGATATGTATTGTTCCTATATCAGGAATTACAATTTTTATGCTGAAGTTAGAATAACATGTCCCTCATTCACACAGCCTGGAAAAAAAACTTTGTACGCATCAAGAAACTGGTTTTAATTGGCGGGCCAGACGATGGAGTCATCACACCCTGGCAGTCGAGGTGACTAGTTCATTTCTGCTTCCTCATTCCTAGATAGTAGAATATTCTTGGTAATCTTCTGTATATCAGAGAACAGCAATCTGCTTATCTGCTTGATAAGTTATAGCTGAGTACTAAAAACAAGGTTGGTTTCTACTGTGTGGCAGCACCTACTGAATGTGTGTCCCTTATTCATCCAAGTATTTCCCTAGTTCTATTCTCAAAGTTATGCTTTAAGCAGAATCTTGTCTGTTTTATACATCTTGAAAGGGCTTCCAGTCACTGTTTCGGTTTTCTTTTGCTTTTTTAGTCAGTTTGGATTTTATAACAACAACGAGACTGTGGTTGAAATGAAGGACCAGGACGTAAGTTGTATTCTACATTACTGTCATGCATTCCAGATTTCTTATATATCGTATATAGGCACATTGATGTGATTTGTTTTCTTGTACGAGAAACACTTCTTACAGAGTTTTTTCTGTTCTACTGTCATTGCTCAACTAAGCATTATAAAACAATTTGCAAGCAATATGTTGGGCATGAATGAATCTCCTTCTTTCCCAGGTATATATGAGAGATTTGTTTGGTCTGAAGACCCTGGATGCTCGTGGGGACATGTTCCTTTGCTCTGTGGCAGGAGTAGAGCATGTCAAATGGCACTCCAATGACACAGTGTTCTACAGCTGCATTGAGAAGTGGCTTGTCTAGAGCAGAATGCACCAAACAACACTGTGGTTCAGTTTCCAAGGCACAGATTAATCCTAGCACAGGACTAAACATTTGTATTGTTTTCTATTGAAAAGTTGGTTGGTCCAGGGCCTGTGTCTGGTCATTTAATACAAGCATGCATAACAATGCATTGTTATCATGTCTACAGTGTGATATGTTTATATTTCCACTGTGTGTGATATTCTCATCTGCAACACATTGTGAACTACTTAATGTTCTTACATTTCTGTGAAAATAATTGCAAACATATTGTCATAATAATATTTTAACCCAGATGTAACTGTATTTTTTTTACTCCGCCTACATCAGAACGTACCACAAAACAGTGCCTGAATGACATCCAGTAATATTTGCAGAACACTGCCCAGGTCCTCTCATTGCTGGAGTGACTATTACCTTTGGTTTTAGATGGTAACATGTCTTTTTAACCCTCATGGTGGTCATTGCTGTTGCTGAGCTACTTTGTCAACCTTTGCAGTAGAAATCATGCCTTAAGTTTTATAGAATGTTTCCCAGGTAACTGTTCAATTGTTCCAAACCAAAGTACTGCCAAAAGAGAGAATGCTTAAAAAAGGGGAGTGGATGAAAAAAGGAAAAACATTACAATTATAAAGAGGAGTATGAAGGGATGTAAAAGTAGAGTGGCAGTGCTATTTTGACAATTATCTGTACCTAAGCATGACTTGACATACCTGTTCCTCTCATTGTATTTAGATATCTCAGGTGTTTGATCAAACCCATGTCTGTTTTTATCAGAAAGGGAATGGTTTATTTTATCAAGTGTTTGTTAAACCGGGCGTTTTTAATGTAAGTGTATGAAAATGGGATTGCCTTTGGAACTGCTAGTTGTTTATCGAAGAGCAGTCTCTTACGGCAGACCAAGACTGGGATGTATTTATTGGAAAAAGAGAAACTGTTGACATGCATTGTGGCTTTGACTTAATTGAGTCTGTGTCAGTCCGCTCACTGTATTCCCATGTGGACAGGTTTTGTTGGGACTGGAAACACGCTTAAGCCACTTCCTCTCTGAGAACTAGATGTTGAATTGAAATGATAAGTAGTCTGAAACTAGGGATTGTTGTGTATTTATGTACAAGTATTGTGTTAATGTTTCATATTATCTCTTTCTGCTGTATGTTGTGCTTTTAAAATACATTCTTATGCATAAATCAACGGTAGATTACAAAAGAGAAACTTCACTCTTGAAATATCTTTATCAGTGTTCTTCAACTCCAGTCTGAGTACTCAAACTGCACACATTTCTGTTGTTGGCTAGGTCAAAATCACCTGATTCAACTCACTTAAGGGCTTTATGATTATTAGTTAAGAAGTTGAATTCAGTGTGACTCTGCATCTACAACAAACAATATTGTGTGTGTATATTTAAGGCATTTAGTAGATACCTATTCAGAGTGATTTACAGTTATAAGCATTTTCATTCTGGCACACCACTAGACGCTACCGTACAATCCTTGCTTTGCAAGTGTCCTTGCTCTGGTTTTGCAGACACAGATTAAGTAGAGTCCAGGAAAACAAAATCAAGATGAATGCAGAATGTCCATTGAATGTGATTTTTGTTTTGTTAAAGACTAGGCTTAATCTGTGGCCATAAAACCAGCCTTGGACTAGAGTCATTTTTCCTGCATTAAAAGTTGATAGAAAGTATCGAAAGCACAGTTACCAATTTGTGTGAATATGTTTAAAATCTTAATCTGCCACAGCTGGCTCATTTAGATGTGTATTCCACATCATTTTGGAGATTTAGGATATTATGTACTACAGTCCCAAGACCATACTTGCATTAATTGTAAAATCGATTCAATAAGGCTCAATTGTGTATGTTGCTGAACATTTGGGAAAAGGGTTTTGTGAGGTTAATATGCGAATACCTTGATTGCTCTGTATCTAAAAATTGTTTTGAATCCCTTATTATAATATCTGTTGTGGCGCTTCTATCATCTGAATTAGAATACAAAAAGCTGCTCCATTATGTGCAATTGTGGTTAAGCTTGAAACAATCTGTCAATAGCAGATGCAGCTTTCAAAGCTAATTATTTATTTTCAATGTTACATTTCATTACCTTTTAAAACAGCTTGTCAAACAAGGTTTCAGTAAATATGTAGTTTTTTTTTGATGCCATTAAGAATGCACCGGCCAATTGAGATATTGCATGTGACTAATTACAGTCGATTGCCATAGTCAAAGTATTAATGTCTTCATCTAAGTTTCCGATCCTTGCACTCCTTATCGTTGGCATGTGACATGGATTACAGGAAAAGGAATTGAATTTGGGGACATTGTAATACAGGCTATGTAGCGGTTATGTAGACTGGTCTATTGTCCCCCTTCAGTTTTTATAATTGGGGATAGCAAAGTTTAAAATTTATCAGGGTTTACATTTTAAAGCCATTTATAAAGTTAATTTGGGGATGTACCTTAAGAGAAAGCTTTGTTGACCCTCTGACCAAAAAATACCAAAAAAATTTCTAGCAGTATTTAAAAAGGCTGCTCATTTCTGTTTTATTTTTCCAATAAACATTTCACAGATCTTTTTCAGAGTTGGTCTGATTGGACAAATGATTTGGGATGTGGTGTAACTACACTAATACATCTTAACCTACATTTAGGTGATCCAATATTTTCTGGGATTTTGCTAAAAGACAAACTTTACCAATGTGCTTTAAGATTTATATTCTGAATAATTAAAGTGTAAAGCAGAAGGGATATTGTTAAGTCCTGAACTTTGTAATGGGGAAAATAAATTACTTTTTCCAAATGTGTGCTACATCCAATGGTGTTTGGGATTTGAACTATATTTGACTTGTACTATATTTGACTAATACTATTTTTATAGAAAAACGACATATAGGAACCTGCAGGAAGTCCGGTCAGCCCAAGATAGTGTTTCCTAGTCCTGGGGCCACAAGGGGTGAATGTTTTTGACCTAGCACTCAAACACCTGATTCATATATTGCCATCCCACTTACACACTTGATTGACAATCAACTAATCATCAAGTCTAATTTGAATCAGGTATGTGATTGCTAGGGCAAAAATGTTTATGTGCACCCAGGATTGGGAAACACTATCTTAATATCTCTTCCTGATTACCTCAACAAAAACCCTCCTAGTCTGATTTATTATTAGAGGGTTAAACTTTCACAGGGTTTTCATTCAATCCAAGTTTCCCCAGGAGATTTCTTTCAAATATTTTGCTCTTATGAAATAAACATTGATTTCTTCTGCTAATCCTGATAATTACTTAATTACAGCAGAATTGTTTTAAAATGTCTAGATTATGTAGCCAAACGCAGGCACATTTAGTGGATATATAAGCTGGTTTTATTGATGAGGGTCATGAAATGCATCAAATGACTTAGCTTATTTGACAAACTCGTATTCCAGTTTCAGGCGTAGCTGTGAGATCCCAGGTAGGGATACGGGCAAACGTAAAAAGATATAGGCTAGTTCACATCAAGGTGAAATCAGTTCTGTGTTCAAGATTCAACAGATATTGACATTCGTACCGCTGTTCAGGCTCACACATTTAGGGACCGTAGTTAAAGAGCAAACCAGGTACTTGCCGAAATGTTAGCAGACGATTATAGTATAAACACAACTAATCAACAACAATCCACGTGCTAAATACTATACCACATTTCATATGGTCAAAAATATTTTTTTGATTCATTAATAATAAATCATGGAAAAACCTCACATTACATATATCTCAAATATATCTTTCAATAATGGTCACAGAAACTTCAAACTGGATACATATTGTTCCAGAAGTAACTAGCCTACTTGTTCAAACGTTTTTTTGTAAAACGTTTGAACATGTATTTGTAATCAATGGAAATGTTTAGTTCTGTATATCTTCAATATCTTTTGCAATAATGGTCATAGAAACTTAAACTTTATATATATTATTCTAAAAATAGCTGACCTACTTGTTCAAACTAAATAATTATGGGTTTATTCATTATCAATAAATAAATGTTAAACCCATTTAAGTCTGTATATCCTCAGTATCTTTTTTAATGATGGTCATAGTACCTCCAAACCTGATGCACATTATTTTAATTGCCTAGTTGTTCAACCTTTTTTGGTGAATGGAATAAAATATGGATTTAATAATAATCAATAGAAACAAGTTTCAATCTGTATATCTTCAATATATATTTTGAAATGGTCACAGAAGCTTCAAACATGATGTGTATTATTCTAGAATAGCAACGTGTTCAACCTTTGAGTAGGTGAAAAGGTATTTTTTTTATTAACCTTTTGTTTTATAAACATCTTAATTTAATTGTCTACCAGCTGAGGGCAGTTTCCTAGGCTTGGTTGTTGTAGTCAGTTCTTTAAGTGATATTTCCATCTGTGTCAATTGCAACGATTTATGTGTGGTTAATCAATAAATCAATGGAAACACCAAAACAAAGGTTGAACAAATAGACCTGCTATTTCTAGAGTACTATGCATTCGATTTAAAGGTTCTATGACCAGTATGGGAAAATATATTGGAGATTGATTTATTAATGAATATTAATGAATCCATAATTAGATTTTGACCAAACTAAAGTTTGAACAGGTGGACCAGCTATTGAGTACTATGAGCAATATGCTAATACTCCACATTCTTCATCATCTACATCCTGCCCCTTGGTCAAATCCTCCATCTCTTAAACCTTAATTTCCACTGCAATGCTGATGATACACATATCTAGCCACCAAACCTCTCACTAACCTACCTCTGACACATAGTGAATCCTGCCTGACTGCAATAAAAGCATGGATGAAGGAAAACTTCCTCAAACTAAACAGTGATAAAAAAGAACTTATACTCATTGGAACCAAATCCACCCTCACCACAACTGGCAGTATCACTCTCAGAAACATTGACACCATTGTTTTTCCATCCCCCCATGCACATAACCGTGGCTTCATTCTGGACTCTACACTCTCCTCTGATCAGCACAAACTCTAAAATCTTAATTCTTCCATTTCTGCAACTTAGCCAACTCAGACCTCCCGTCCAGCTGCTGAAACCGTAATACATGCATTCATAACCTCCCGTCTTGTCTACTGCAACTCCCTATTCTCCGACGTCAAATCTACATCCCTCCATAACCTCTAAATGGTTCAAAACTCTGTTCCCAGACTACACACTCACACCAAGTCCCGGCAGCATACCATCCCAATCCTCTGTGAATTTCTCTGGATTCCTATCTGCCAACACATTGACTACAAGATCCCCCTACTGCCATTTGAAGCCCTAAACAATATCACCCCTGCCAACCTCTCTGACCTTCCATATTAACCTAAACTCTCACTCTGTTTTGGTACTACAGGCTACCTCACAATCCCCAAGTGTAAGCTCAAAGGCTTTGGTGACAAGGCATTCTTAACGGTTGCTCCTAGGCTCTGGAACTCTCCCCAAAACCATCCGTGACTCTGAGACTATCACCATCTTCCATCAACACCTAAAGACTCATCTGTTCATAATCCAAACTATTCGGTCAAAAACCATAGCTTCATAAAAACAGAATTGTAAACACTTCTGGATAATTATTTGCAGACTTATTAATATCTATTTTGAGTAGTGACAAAGCTCCTGTCATCAAAACGAAATGCAAGAAACATTTACAACAGATGTATTTTATTTCACCCGTCAAAAACGTATTTGATACGTCAAATAGTAATGTTTAACTTGTTCATTTTGACACAAAAACACCTAAGCAGCGTTCGGTTCTGGGAGCTAGTGCAGTACCTCACGCAGACAGTGTGGCGGTAAGCTCTCGTCTTGGTTTGGTTTAGACCCGATGTGAGACGAGAATTTGACCATTCTCTAAAAGCCGTACAAAACGGATGCTTCTCTCTCATTTCCGTCGCTGAATATTATCTGCATGTCACTGTTTCTGATTAGACCCTTTTCCTAAGAAGTGTGGTACTGAACGGCAGTCACAAAAGTGAGTTCAACGTATTTATATGTTAAAATGGTTTACAAACGTCATGTCAAATCGTCGAACGTGTTATTTTATGTATGCATTTGAGACATTAACAGATTCAATTTTTAGTCTAAAGTATATATTTTTTAAAGAACTGAATGTTGATTCTGCGCTGGAATAATTTCACCCGGAGAAGATTGTTAGCTAGATGCTAACACATGGGCAGTGTCGCTAGCTACCAGTTCAGCGTCCGCGCGGGACTATAAAAATATATTTTTCTATTTTCAACGTACAAATGATTACAAGCGGTTTTTTTTATTTATAGTTTTAGCATTGTCCTTTCCTATGTGCATTAACTGTGTAACTAAACAGATCCCGGTGGAATTTGGGCCTTTTGTTTGATGCGTGATAAAAACAGATGCGCATTTTTCTGCGTACTTTTGTAGGGAGGCAATTTCGTTGTATTTTGTTAAAAATGTAAATTGTTTGTCAAAGTATTACAGTTTAAGTATGTATAGAATGGTGAACTGTATCAAATGGGCAATTTCAAAACGAGAGAAATAATTATTGATATTAAGAACCGTGTAATTGAGTGAATGAAAAAGTAGTTAAACTACTTTGTGTTAAACTTTTCCAAGCCGATTCGATTTTACCTAAGCTCTTGCCTGCAGTTAACTGTTTTCGGTTACGGTTCTGTTTTAACGCCCAGTGTCTGCTTTCGCTACAAGTCTTGCTAGTTTTGGCAAGTTATGACGCATCATTTATACATAGTTCTATAAATCTACAGCAGGTAATTGAGTTTTAAGGAAAAGGTTAGTCTATGCAAATCTGTGGTACAAATAAATTAGTACGGTCTCCGTCGCTGCCTTTCAGTTTTCGGCATTTAACAAAATTAAGTGATGGGGAAATGCTGTTCGCTACAGGTTTTCCCAGCGGCTCTGTGGTATCACATGTCAAGACATGCGCAAATGTTTGCCACTGAGGTATAAAAGAAAGGTGCTAACACTGTTCTTCGGAGCAGCCCGCGGCGCTCACCCTGACTGCCCTCCCTAAAGCTAACTCTCCGCACACAACCTTTTGGACTGCATAGTCAGCAGCAGCATGGCAGTAAAGTTAAGTGGCATTTGAAAATGCATCTTAAAACGCTTGGCGGACGCGGAGCACTTTAGGGGTATCCCAAAACTCTGCCCACATGTATCTGCGCTGATATTCAAAATGGCCCAAGTGTAGGATGAGATCGGGCATTGCAGTCCAGACTGCGTAAATAATTTGGCGCATGATGGTGACGTGTCAGAGCGAAAGCCAGCATGTGCATTGATTGGGTTAGAACGAACCGTCTCCGAATCTATTGGACCAATTGAGAGGCATTTTCTTTGCCATTTTATAAAAAAAACACCCTTCGAATAAAATGTATAAACTCTCGATTTAAAATTTAGACAAGCGTGTTTGTGAAATGGACTCAGTCGAGCTGGTTGTTAAAGTTGTGAACACATTTTGCTTATAGGTTTCCACTTAACTCTAATTATCAATTTTACACTATTAGCTGGAGGTAATTTATACATCTACTGTAGGGGTGTATTACTTTGAGTCCTCCACGTCTCTCATTGAAATGTATAAAAGTGGGATCTGGGGTCACACTTGGTAGTGTCTTCCTTAGTCTAGTAATTGTCATCAATTATGTTACCTGACCAAAGGTTTTGTTTCTTTTCAGTGACTTCTGAGTTCTTGGAGACTGCTCAGGCAGTGGCTGAAATGCCAGAAATCAAGCTCTTCGGTAAATGGAGCACGGATGACGTTCAGATCAATGACATCTCTCTGCAAGTAAGAGATTTCTGTCTGCCTGGACCTTTTTGGGGACCATAAGGACAGTACTCTGTAATTTGTCATTTGCTTATGCAAGCGAGGCTAGAGTTACGCCTTTACAACCTATTGTACCGGTGTGCTAGAGTGCTCGCAGAGTAATCATCTTTGCCTATTCATTGGCTGTAGTCTCTGATGACCCTGCCAACCACCAGCTCAGAAACATGAAGGTTGATGTGTTTCTGTTAGCACTGAATCAAAAATCGGTAGGACAAAACCTGTATGTATTCTCTTTCAATTATCTCAGGATTACATTGCCGTGAAGGAGAAGTACGCCAAGTACCTGCCACACTCTGGGGGCCGTTATGCCGCCAAGCGTTTCCGTAAGGCCCAGTGCCCCATTGTGGAGCGTCTGACCAACTCCATGATGATGCACGGCCGCAACACCGGCAAAAAGCTGATGGCCTGTCGCATCATCAAGCACTCGTTTGAGATCATCCACCTGCTGACTGGGGAGGTGTGTAAAGTCTCAACCTTATCCACAATTGAGTATTTTTCTCAGTGAAATATTTTTCCCTATGAAGTGTACTACACTGGTGCGTAGTTAAGTAGTACACTACATTGAGGGATACATTTCCATTAGCAAAGCAGACATTGCTTTTAACTCCATGCTTGTTAGCCTGCTGCCACTATGCCTGTCTGTCATAGTGACTGCATATAATCCAATGAAGGCTTAAAGTGACCCAGCTCTAGGAAGCAGTGCTGTCTAATTAAATGGGCAACCCTGTGCCAAAAAGCCTGGAGCACAGTGTCGATGTTTTGTCTACGCTCAGTCTGGATTGTCTAAATGAAGGCTATTACATTACAGCTCGTTGCTCATGTTTTCTCTCCCCTGCTCTGTTGTCCACCTGGTATTAGACTTGGGTTAGCTTTATGTACAGCTGGGTGACTGTTCTCTCCCCTGCCTCCTCAGAACCCCCTGCAGGTGCTGGTCAATGCTATCATCAACAGCGGGCCGCGTGAGGACTCGACCCGTATTGGTCGTGCTGGTACCGTCAGGAGACAGGCCGTTGACGTGTCCCCCCTGCGTCGGGTCAACCAGGTAACATCGCTCTCACACTTGTAACA
>JACXGJ010013331.1:0-16470 GCA_016801105.1 Esox niger | reverse complement strand
GTATGTGTGTGAGTGGGTGTGTGTGTGCATGTACTTGTTTAACTATCATTTCAGAGCCAGCATTAACGAAAATGTTATGAAATTAACATGAAAACAGTCCTGACGTTTTGAAATGCTTTTGTATGCAGGGTTAGGATTGGGGTTTGAGAGGTTAAGCTTAAGTGTTTTAGCCATAAATATACAGTGTATTATTGATATTAAATGTAGGTTTAGGCTAAGGTTAGATGTAGAGAATGGGAAAATGTGGTTTTTGAATACCTTTTGTTTTTAATGAGAAGTCTCTGTGTTTGTGTGTGTGAGTGTGTGTGTGTGTGTGTGTGTAGGGGGAAGTTTGTGTAATAGAAAGAACATATTTTAGTGTTTGTGAATGTTTCCATATAAATGTTTGTAAACTTGTGTGTGTGTTTGTGTTTGTGTGTGTGTGTGTGTGTGTGTGTGTCTGGGTTTGTTTGGGAAACTCCATGTGCACTGAAAGCCATACACACATATACAGTGTTGCTATACTCATACGAGTCTATACTGCATCATGCATACTCTATTTATGCCAAAAATCTGTTTCACCATAAACTTCCACACAGCCACATGTGACACAAACCTCTCCTAAAAAATGACAGTGGTATATTTAGAGGAGATCAATGGGGATGATGGGATCTCTCACAAACACCTACTGCATGCAACCATTTTGTCCACCTCATATGATTAGTGCAGAAGTGCATAGAGCTTGTGTGCTGGCAGTAGGAGCAGAGGAGGCTGGGAAGCTTCCAAAAAGCATAACACCTCTCCCTCTCTGTGACCGAGGTTAGACAAATAATCAACCCCCCACCACCTTTTAAGCATGCCCCTGAGAGCCCTCTGTGGCATTTGAGGGGTTCTGGGGAGGCCCCTACCAGCAGGCGGTCACAGTGGGAGGGGGATGGGAGGCCAGCAGGCTTATGTGTTTTCACAACCTTCTCCTCTTCTCTTCTTTCTTCATTATGGTCAGTCCTGCAGTGATACTCTCCCAGGTAAAATAGAGATCCCAGGTCAGTCCTGCAGTGATACTCTCCTAGGTAAAATAATGAACCCAGGTCAGTCCTGCAGTGATACTCTCCCAGGAAAGTACAGCCGAGCCTCCTACAGAGAGGCCTGCCAGCCATGCCACACATTTCTGTGTTCTACTACTTGTTCCTGCTAAAAAGGCATGTTTAGTGATATTTTGATTCCATTTCAAGGGCTTTAATGGCATGGAAAACCTTTCTTCACAATGTCACTGGCAGTGAAAAATAATAAGACATCATTTTAATCAAAGAAGACATTCTATGGTGAAATGTGACTTTGTGTCCTAATACATTTGGTCTGTAATGAAGGGTGGGTTTTATGCAAGCTCACACACATCCTGTCTCAGCGGTGGCCTCGGTGAATTTTAATCAATAACGAAGTGTGAAGTGCAATGGTATGATTTCACCGAGTCAGGTCAGAACCTTCAATGAACCTCCATCACATGGGACTGACTGAGCCCCTCTGCTTCAGATGGAGTTTCATAATACTGGCTTATGTCAGAGCTCCCCATTGGAAGGTACGGACTCAAAACTAGACCAATGCGGTAACATCACTGTACTGCCAGCCCAAGATCAACAACTCAGCAATCAGTGAGCTATACCATAGAGCATGCCTGCGAAGCACACCTCAAATGAAGCACGCCTCGCTTGAAGCATGCCTCACATGAAGCATGCCTCGCATGCAGCACGCCTCGCTTGAAGCACGCCTCACATGAAGCACGCCTCGCTTGAAGCACGCCTCGCTTGAAGCACGCCTCGCATGAAGCACGCCTCGCTTGAAGCACGCCTCGCATGAAGCACGCCTCGCTTGAAGCACGCCTCGCATGAAGCACGCCTCGCATGAAGCACGCCTTGCATGAAGTAGTGTAGTTTTATGCTGCAAGTAAATTTTCCTTGTGGAGTCCACAGGCAGCAGGGTCTTCCTAAAGGCCGAGCTGATGAGCAGCAGATGGTTATTAATGGTGTTGTAGTGAGCAGCCCATGAGACTTGTCAGAAAACACACTGTGATGTCTCATTCTGCTGGTCCTGTTACTTAGAAAACAACACACTGTGATGTCTCATTCTACTGGTCCTGTTACTTAGAAAACACACTGTGGTGTCTCATTCCACTGTTCCTGTTACTTAGAAAACAACACACTGTGATGTCTCATTCCACTGGTCCTGTTACTTAGAAAACACACTGTGATGTCTCATTTTACTGGTCCTGTTACTTAGAAAACACATTGTGATGTCTCATTCTACTGGTCCTGTTACTTAGAAAACGACTGCATGACCTACAGGCCATCCAAAGACTGCATGACCTGAAGACATTTTGCCAAGCTGAATTGGCAGCTATACCACCTGCAAGAATTCGGGCATCATAGACAACTATTACAAAAGACTGCACACTGTCATTGATGCTAAAAGGGGCAATACACAGTATTAAGATCTTTTTTCTTTGTTGCATGTTCTTTTATGATTGTGCCATTTTGTTATGACCTACAGTTGAATGTGAATCCCATAACAAATAAAAGGCATGTGTTTTGCCTGCTCACTCATGTTTTCTTTACAAATGGTACATATATGACCAATTCTCCAAGGGTATGCAAACTTTTGAGCACAACTGAACATATACCCCCCCCACACACACACTCACAACCACAAATGCACACGTGCACACATGCACAAGCAAACACACATTACTCTTGTTGAGAACAGACCTGCTGCAGTGTTGGACCAACCAAACTGAAAGTGAAACCAGACATAACCTGGTGGACCCTGAGGTGAAGGATGGTGTGGGGGGGGGTCATGGAGGGGCAGACACATCTCACCTCATCAGTCAACACAGACAGACAGCAGAGTCACAGGGCCTCCATCACTAATGGGTATGAGAACCGACTGAGGCTGTCTGGCATCTTTTACCAACACTTGGCATGCACGGCCACTCCATGGAGTGTGGGAACCTGTATGGATGCCTGCATTCTAATGTCTTCCTCTTGTTATAGAACACCTGTGAGCTCTGATTCCAGATGAGCTGTTAACTGGCCTCCCCAGAGCAACCACCGACAGACCCAGCAGGGTGGCACTAACCCACTCCACTTCCTGAACAGAGCAGCCCAAGTCAGGTGGTCCTGCAATATGGAGCACACACACAGACCTCCAGACGCAGAGACACACACAGGCCCATGTACCTGCACACACACAGACCTCCAGACGCAGAGACACACACAGGCCCATGTACTCGCACACACACAGACCTCCAGACGCAGAGACACACACAGGCCCATGTACTCGCACACACACACACACAGATCTCCAGACGCAGAGACACACACAGGCCCATGTACTCGCACACACACAGACCTCCAGACACAGAGACACACACAGGCCCATGTACTTGCACACACACAGACACAAGGCCAAGCCTGCTCAGATGAGGCCAGAGCCAAGGCCCAGATGTCACAGACACTACATGAGCCCGACCTGAAGAAAGGTCTGATTACAAAAAGAAAGATAGTGATGTTGTTACAGTGCATAATGACAATGTTAACAATTCACACTGGTTTTGGACACAGTGAGGCATTTACTGTGACTGAATGACAGCACCTTCAACACCACTGGAATATTGCAGTTAATTCTGGCTGCTTCAACTGCATGTCCCTTTGTAGCTTATGGAGAGAGAGACCGTTTGTATTACAATTTATTGTTGTATTTATTTAAAATATACTCACTGAGTTGAAAGTCTGGCCTTACTGTCGGGCCAAGCCGGATTCAGGCTTAGATTGACAACTCTAACACGCTCACATGGACACAGACACAAACACAGGCACACAGAAACAGACACAGACACGCTCACACAGACACGGACACAGACAAGCTCACACTCACAGGGGCACGTACACGGAAACTGACACGGACAGAGATGCAAAAATGTGCAAAGAAGAGTGGGGGCAGAAAAAGTTGTTGCTCACTAGTTCTTACAGAGTGCAGCGCAGGCCCCTGTCCAGTCAAATCATCCAGATGAGCACAGAGACAGACCACTGATCTTACCTCTCCTCTTCCCAGCCCCATCCCAGGCATTCTCACCCTGCACCCGCCCTCTATGTCTCGCTAATACCCCCCCCCACTGGCAGAGCAGTTTGGAATTATTACAGAGTAGAGCCTAACCTAGTTGTCTGTCTGTCAAAGGATGATGTGGTCTCTGCACATTGCAGCCTCTACTGTGGTCTGTGGGAGCACACACTGCAGTCCTTGGGCCCACCTGACAGTGCCCTGTTGACAGTTGCTCTCTCATTAATAATGGGTGCAGAAATAATAAGGTCTGTTTCACAATGGCCCTTCATTTACTTCCCTTACCTTTGACTACTAACTACGGTACTTCCCTATCATGATCCCAGACCACTTTATTTGTTTCACCGTCTAGAATATCCCTTTCTTGTATCTGCACTACAGCATTGTTTTAGCTGTCTCAGCAAGTTTTATCTTGCCTGGATGCCCAAAACAGCAACACATGGGGGAGTTCATGTAATCTGAGCAAACAAACCAAGTCTAAGATCCAATATTCCAACAAACAGATATGAAAATGCAAAGCTAAACATGCTAAAGAAAAAGGTTTAAAAGGAGGTACACTGAGCCATCGTGTCCCCCTTCTTCTCCCCGAAGACGCAGAGATTGTTAGTGTATGGCAAAATGGAAACAATTATGTTGGTGCCGCGAAAACAAACAATGCTGTGGTCTGTGTAAAGTGGCTAAAATGAGTGGGAAGCACATCTGGGGAAATGAAGCATGCTGGGTTTGAGACGATGTGTGGTTGTGATGGGCTGCACCACAAATCCGTCCCACACTTTTTAAACATTTCCTCCTTTTGAAAGTAACAGATGTCCAATAAAATTGAGGGAGAGGCTGACGTTACCAAATCCCCAACCATCACTTCTTGTTAAAACTGATAAAATAACAATAAACCTTTCCTTTCATGTGCCCATCTTGTGACACCGGTTGACCTGCACAAAGATGTCTCCATTAGTTCTTTGTTCCCCACTTTACCTATTGTATAGAAATCAGTGTCACTGATTAAGCTGTATTTCCAACAATGACATAAATTTGTATTGAGGTCGACATCTATATAAGCATAATACTCACAATTTAATCTCAACATAGAAATATACAATACTCTGATACTCAGCCAGGCTTTAGTTCCTGCATGTTTCTGGCCTTTTTGGGTCCAGTCTAGTCTTCAACATGTAAATGACAAGTTCAATTAAAATTAATAAAAGCAAAACCTAGAACCCAAAGTTGCCAGCACCATGCTCTTTAGAAGTTGGCTACCTGTGACCCCAACTCCTATTTCACCTTGAGGATCTCTCAAAGAAACAATCAGAGGTTTAAATGCAGGCCTTCTGATTTGACACACTGTACCAGCCAGAGAAGCAGGTTCAAACCAGACTGGACAGGCCCCCCAAGATGCGCAAATGGTTAATGGAGTCAAAGGCTTTAGCTAAAACAATAAGAACAGCCACGCAATACAAATGTGTGAGCATCCGAAGTCCAGTGTTGCTGAGGTCCACCTGTGCCATCTCTGAAGCCTGACTGCACTGTAGTGAAAACACTATATGGCCAGCTCTGAAGCCTGACTGCACTGTAGTGAAAACACTATATGGCCAGCTCTGAAGCCTGGCTGCACTGTGGTGAAAACACTATATGGCCAGCTCTGAAGCCTGACTGCACTGTGGTGAAAACACTGTATATGGCCAGCTCTGAAGCCTGACTGCACTGTGGTGAAAACATTGTATATGGCCAGCTCTGAAGCCTGACTGCACTGTAGTGAAAACATTGTATATGGCCAGCTCTGAAGCCTGACTGCACTGTAGTGAAAATATTGTATATGGCCAGCTCTGAAGCCTGACTGCACTGTAGTGAAAACATTGTATATGGCCAGCTCTGAAGCCTGACTGCACTGTAGTGAAAACACTGTATATGGCCAGCTCTGAAGCCTGACTGCACTGTAGTGAAAATACTGTAGGACTCACAGAGGTGGGTTGACTGTTGAACTGACATTTGAAAACTTCAGACAGGCAGATAAAATTGGTGTCTAGATGGGTGGCCTCATTTGAAAACTGGAATTAAGCATTTTAGATGTCTGTAATGTGATGTTTAGCAGCCAGGCAATAGGGGCTAAGATAACAGGGACAGGCGGCCTCAATAAAAAGTGGTCCAGATCAATGAGCCTAGCTGATTTGGTAGTGCTCATGAGTTATGCAAGACAACAAGCAATTTTTTCATTCAGTATCTTTTTTCATTCAGTTTGAAGATTTGAAAACTTTTAATGACAGAAATATGCAAAATAAATGAAAATGATTAAGGGGACAAACACTTTTCTACAGCACTGCAGACAGCACTATACATAACTACCAAATTTCATAGCTTTAGGGTACGCATTTTAGCATTTTCAGTTGGTTATAGCGCCACCATCTGGCTAATCGAATTTAGTAAATGTCAGATCTATATTGCAAGATGCATCATTTAGCAGAGTTCATTGAAAATCATGCCAGTAATTTCTGAGATATGTGACAAATAAGGATGGAAATGAATCCACAGAAAAATAAAAAATGACACCCATGCAGATAGAGTAACTACATTTGACAATGAATAGTATCAGTATCAATACATACAACAGTGTACTCTTAACATAAACATTTATGAAAACTGAAAAATCCAAGAAAAGATCTAAAAAACCCAAGTAGGAACATAATAGTGGTGAAGCAGGGCTATTTCACACAGTGTGGTTTGCTGCACCAAGACACCCAGCAACAGTAAGATACTGGGTGAATTCTTGGCCAGTGAACCCTCTCCCCTGGCCTGGCTCATTACATTGGGGAGATGACATGGGCTCAGTCCCAAATGGCAACCAACTGCATATTTAGTGCATTACTCTTGACTAGAGCCTTACTGGTCCTGGTCAATAGAAGTTCATGTTGAAGGAAATAGAATGCCATTTGGCCGTTCACTACGCCCACACGGCCAGCCATGCAGAAAGCAACCCAGTCCACAAGCTGCCCCATGTCTTATGCTATATGCGGACAGTTCTGATGAATCACACGGTCTGAATATTTGAATGACATGTTGACTTCAACACGCATAGTTTACATGCTAAAGTAAAATCCAGAGGTATGTTTGAACACAAAGTTTTACCTCTGGCCTATTGTTGTCCATCAGTCCATGGCATTGTCTTTTCTCTATGGCATAGTATTTTCTCTATGGATCTCTAAAAGCAGAGGAGGACAGGCAAGAACTATTAAAAGAAATGTTTTAAAGCACTCCCCTTTCCTCTTGTCACCACCTAAACAACCAAAATAACCAAGAGCCCCCTAGGACAACCGTGTAACTGCACACATGGAAACCAAAGGTTTGGCCCTATGATAGTGATGGCACAGCTCCCCAAGACAGGCTGTGGTTGCCAGGCAGATATTCCAACTCCCCTCTAGGCAATATTCAGCTCCTACAGCAAACTGTAAACCTGCCTTAATTCTGTGTGATAGAAACATGAACTGGAAGCAGCAGAGAGACAGGGCATGGTGAACATGCCAACCCTCCCCTCTCCAAAACATTTTCTTCCGGATTTTGCTCCTTTTAGAGAACGTTGTGGATTCCCCATACACTCAATTGGCAACTATATAAATGCATATGACCCTTTAATTCTTTCACAGCACCCAATTCTCTCTATTGCCATTGAAAGCTTCTATCGTTGCACTGTTAAGACATTTTAACCTAGCAGGGGATTTCCACTGTAGCTCGGTTCTCTCAGGAAAAAGATGTGTTAAAGCGCTAAACATACCGGAGACAGCGGCTTAGACCACTCGACCATCCCAGGTCACAGATGGTAACACAATGACACTCATCACGGCCTGGTAGAGCAACTGAACCAGCCCAAGTTGCTACAGAGGGTGGTGGGATGGTGGAGTTCATCACCAGGGTCATCAGGTTCCCCGCTGTCCAGTACCGTTACGCCAGCCATTGTCAGAGTAATGCAAGCCAATTAATAAACTTTTCTCTTAATACTACAGCATGTTGGTCAGGGCATGTGGTGCTGCTCTACCCTCAAGCTATATGACTTTTAAACATAACTGAAAGGAAAGGAGTGCTCAATGTTCAGTTCAATTCAGACTTAAGTTGACCTAAGTAAAAGAAGAAAGAAAAAAAAGTTTTGACTTATGTACATTTGAAATCAACTTATGTCTGAAAAGGTCCCTAAAACAGGAGGTTTGCATGTTGAAAGGCACAGTTGGGCCGCCGAGACCTACATATTCTCCACAGAAATGGAGCCATTGGATTGGGCCATCGATTTAGAACAGCGGTTAAGGACAGCGGTTTGGGCTTCAACATATAAAAACACAGGACGAATTAGCAGCATGTAAAACACACTACTATTCAGCCTTTACCATAGGTTCGAGAATAAATGGGCGCACACACACGCACGCACGCACACAAGCACACAAGCACCCAGGCACGCAAGCAAGCCAAGTCTCAATGTCATGGACCTGGGCCAGGATCAACATAATTCCCTCCACACTCATGGTTCAGGTCCAGATTGATGGTCCTGCTCCAGATTGCTGCCTCATTGTTTTCACTATCTGCTCTGGGCCAAATTTCAACATCAGTCTTTACAGTCATACACACGTGTGCAACTCTGTGCCTCTTAAACACACACACACACACGTTAGTAGGTCATCTCACACACACCTCATAAGGGAGTAGAGTCTGTCGGTAGCTATCTAAAAGTGTTGAGTCTTTCTGCAGCAAGAGGGTAGAGTTGAGTCTGTCTGTAGTTATAGGGTAGAGTCTATATGCAGGTATATGGTACACTATGTTAAAATCAGCCTGTAGCTAGAGGGCAGATTACAGTAGAGCCAGTCTGAAGCTAGATGGGAGATTACCGTAGAGCCAGTCTGTAGCTATATGGGAGATTACAGTAGAGCCAGTCTGTAGCTAGATGGAAGATTAGAGTAGAGCCAGTCTGTAGCTAGATGGGAGATTACAGTAGAATCAGTCTGTAGCTAGAGGACCGATTACAGTAGAGCCAGTCTGTAGATAGATGGGAGATTACAGTAGAGCCAGTCTGTAGCTAAATGGGAGATTACAGTAGAGCCAGTCTGTAGCTATATGGGAGATTACATTAGAGCCAGTCTGTAGCTAGAGGACCGATTACAGTAGATTCAGTCTGTAGCTAGAGGACCGATTACAGTAGAGCCAGTCTGTAGCTATATGGGAGATTACAGTACAGCCAGTCTGTAGCTATATGGGAGATTACAGTACAGCCAGTCTGTAGCTATATAGGAGATTACAGTACAGCCAGTCTGTAGCTAGAGGACCGATTACAGTAGAGCCAGTCTGTAGCTAGAGGACCGATTACAGTAGAGCCAGTCTGTAGCTAGAGGACCGATTACAGTAGAGCCAGTCTGTAGCTAGATGGGAGATTACAATAGAGCCAGTCTGAGGCATCCTACTCTACATATCACTCTTCAGGAAGACACCAGGGATGTGCCCGAAATGGCAAACAATTCCTTACAGTGTACTACTTTTGACCAGAGAAGAAGCCTGTTAGCCGCTACTAATAAACCATCCTAAACATTCCCAAAACGTTCTTCTCAGAAGCGGCTCTACATTTTAACAGGCAGATGCTGGTATGGATGAACTATGGGGCTCAGCAGGTGGATGGAGACATTTGTCACTCAAGGTTCAGATGCATAAATGGACCATTATGGGATAGTAGCTGTTAGCAGAAGTGTGGTCACTGACCAGTCCCATGCGCTCACACTGGGGCAATAGCTGTATGAGACTGAGCTGCTTTCTTTGTAATCCCTGGTTGAATGGTCTCCTGTGTGTCAAGCATTCCTCTGTGTCTATCTGGGGCTTTCTGGGGATTAGACCCCACTTACTTCCACGGGCCGCAGGGCGGGATCAAAGCCGATAAGGGCTGTGGCGTCCAGGGTGGTGGTGTGAGGAACACGGAGCACACACCCACCTGAGATGGACTCACACAGACAGACATGGGAACACAAAACCCCAGCAGAGAAATGAGACGCTAACGCTGGTCCCACTCAAACAGCAGGGGGACCTAATCCAGGTCACTGCTGACCCCAGCTGTGAGGACTGACACCTGGGCTTTGCGAGGCAGAAACTGGGTCTAGCTTTACCCTTCAACAATAAATGAAGTATAACAACAAATAAGTGGACCGTGTCACTGGAGGTTACACAAACAAGGAACATAAGATTTGAATCTGCTATTTCCTCAGGTGACTTTACAGCGGGTAGATTGTGATGAGTCATTCATGGAGATGGTTTATGAATGAAAGCAAGCCTTGTGAAGCAATGGAGCAGAGCCACACGTTGGTAATTACAACATAGTAACACGATCTGCCTCTGAGGGATCTCTGTCAACATGACAAAATAAGTGATCTCTAAGAACATAGCAGAATGATAGACCTGTTAGAACATAACAAATGGACTGATCTCTGAGAACATAACTGAATGACAGACCTGTACGAACATTACAAATGAACTGATTTCTGAGAACAAGTACTGGTCTGTTAGAACATGAGATATGGACTGATCTTGACTTACCTGTTTAAATAACGGTAAAATAAATTACATAAACATATAGCTATCATACTCCCAGAGAAAGAAAAAGCAGATGTATCAATGCACTGGAGGGTTTTACTCTGTACTGCAATGACCAAACGTGATATGGACAAGTAATTCTAATGAAAATATACTGAAGAAAAACTGCATTTTAACTAGGGACAATGCCGGCCAACATCGCAGGCCCAGAACTCTCTGTCTTCCCTCAGGCAGGCAGCACATGTAGAAATACAAGAAGAGGATTAGCGTGGCTTTATGAGGCCACCCCTTGGCAAGCACTGGAAATAAACCTGCTTATACTGCGCCAACAGGCCAACAGGCCCCCCCCACCAATATTACATGGAAGTAGACACAACACACCACAGTCACACACAGAATAAACACTTCAGAACCACATACACACCCTCCTCTCTCTGCGTGTTGGAATTTCAATGACTAATCCTAGGATGTCCGGAGAATCTCTACCTCAACCTAAATAAAACAAGAATGTGACAAACAATTTGTCAGACTACAAACTCTTACCCCCCATACACACGCACACAGACACATTTGTTCTGCTCTATGACAACAAAACCCTTTGGATTGAAGAAAACCTTCAAAGAGTTTCAGGGGGCGGTATGTGATGTCACAAAAATATAAATCACATCAAATTTCCATTTGTAACTGGGTGAAATGTATTGTAGTTGCTGAATAAATGTGATACGACTTTGGTATGATTTGATAGATCTGTGCTGTATTTCATGAGAATAACTGAATCCAGTGGCTTTGTAAGAACTAATATCAGTGAAATTGCCTTAAGAAAGACTTGAGCTTTCAGCACCAGGTGAGCAAGACCAGGCAGGCATGAGCTGGTAGACCTCTCTCTCCTTGGCATTTAGTGATTGGGCAAGCCAAGAATAATACTGACAATGTGTGTGTGAGTGGTGTGCTGCTCTCTATGAGCCCAGATAAAAGCATCTCATCTCCACATTGGTCCGTCATGCTACAGATCTATACAGCTTGGATCTTTCCCCAAACCGATCTAGCCACTCAAATTCTCCCTCTTCTGAACCCAGCTGCTGAGGCCTGGGCAGAGGTAGGTCTATGTTCCATAGACAGTCAGGAATAGACAGCCCTCTAGCCCTCCCAGCAGGCTGTTCAACTGTTTCACCATTGGAGATTCGTTTGCGTGCTCTGTGTAGGACATAAACAGATAATACGCAGAGGACCAGACCATCAGGGGAGAGTCTGGATGAGAGCGGGTGGGGGCCACAGTTTCAGGAGAGGGGTAATTGATTGAAGGGGTCTCAGGTTTAGGTTTATTGAGTGTTTACCCAGTGGCAAGGTCCAACTTAAATAGTTGGACAAGTAGCTAGGACAGTCACATGTGTGTGTCAGTGTGCACATGTGCATGTGTGTGGGGCTTTTCTACAACATGCCTATAACAAAAAGCAAGCAACACACACACACAGACACGCACACAAACACGCCCACCCAATGCCTGTAAAGCATGCACTTACTCCTCGCTGTCATTACTGTTCTACGGTGGCTAAAAGTGGGAGTCGTTTATTTTAAAGAGTCCATTTATTAAGCGTGTGATAAGTGCTCTCAGTGTCCTATAGCAGACAGTGGGGTTTGGGCTTTCTCAGCATCTCAGCTGAAATATACCGTAAACAATTAAAGTGAAGGAGAGGCCCATAGAGACATCTGTTCTAATCTAGATCTTTAGATCTTCTTTACAAGTTCTGTCAGACTTGGGCGCTGACAGTGAATCCCAGTTACACAATGCCAAGTTCCCCAAAATAAATAGACACTGTGGCTTAAACAAGGCTCTGCATGGGGAAACAATGCAAGAAGGGTAATCTGTGCCATCAGAAAGTACAAAATATAAATTCAGTTGGAAACACAATGTTTCTTCTAGGCCCCTTTTGGATGTTAAAGGGCTGAAACTACAAACATCTCCTTTATATATGTATTCTACGATCCTTTTATAACAAAGGTCCCACCATTGAGAGATATCCCTTCAGAACACCCTCAGTCACTTTTGGCACACTCGAGAGAATGCCACATTGCCCTTAACAGAACAAAGTGGTAGAAAACCTGATCAATGTGATGGACTCAAGGTAAAGAAAAGCCTAGTTTCAAAGTGATCGTATGTTTTAAACAAAATATAACTATGGGCAAATGTGATTTGGGATTTTATGTAGACTTCCTCTCTACTTTATAATAGAGTACTGCTGCTCTTTTCTTTGTGAGGGACTTCCTAAGCAGGTTGATGGCAATGGTAAGGTGCATGAGCTGGACACAAAGCTCAAGGCTCAATAGCAAACTGACATATGGTCAGGAAGAAACAAAACACTGGACCACATCAACACTACATGTCAACCACAGGAAGAAACAAAACACTGGACCACCTCAAAACTACATGTGAACCACAGGAAGAAACAAAACACTGGACCACCTCAACACTACATGTCAACCACAGGAAGAAACAAAACACTGGACCTCCTCAACACGACATGTCTACCACAGGAAGAAACAAAACACTGAACCTCCTGAACACGACATGTCAACCAGAGGAAGAAACAAAACACTGGACCACCTCAACACTACATGTCAACCAGAGGAAGAAACAAAACACTGGACCACCTCAACACGACATGTCAACCAGAGGAAGAAACAAAACAATGGACCACCTCAAAACTACATGTCAACCACAGAAAGAAACAAAACACTGGACCTCCTAAACACGACATGTCAACCACAGGAACAAACAAAACACTGGACCACCTCAACAGTACATGTCAACCACAGGAAGAAACAAAACACTGGACCACCTCAACACTACATGTCAACCACAGGAAGAAACAAAACACTGGACCACCTTAACACTACATCTCAACCACAGGAAGAAACAAAACACTGAACCACCTCAACTCTACATGTCAACTACAGGAAGAAATGGAGGCAGGGAATCAGAATGAGTGAAAGAAAGGGGGTGAGAGAAACAAGCAGGGTGGATTCTATTCATGGTGTCTTCACCCCCTTCATGTTCCCCACTTTTCCTAGCAGGCAGACTGATGAGGGTCTTATCTCTGAAAGACACTTGAACAGAACATGCCTTCAGACAGAGAGGTGTATGTGAAGACATGCAAGGATAAAAGGACACACACACACACACACACACAGCGGACGTTCACATCCAAGATTGTGAAAGAGGATTACAGGACCAGAAGAGAGGAACAAAGGAGGAAGTTCATAATGGAAAAGAGGAAAATTTTCTGAACATTCACTCTCTTTACTGTACATGGGGAACAAAGAGAGAAAATGAAAAGACTGATCCAGAGCCATCAATCTGTGGAAGGCTTTTCTCTCATCAGCTAATAAAAAGGCTTGTGTGATTACAGCTCAGGGTCAACAGAGGTCAGCCCCCCCTCAGGGGCCCAGCAGGGGAGGACGTGTTAGAAAGGATCCTTATCTCAGCAGACTGGTTCAAAAGAACACAAGTTTCTCTGCTCGGAACCCCTAACAACTCAATTGTACCAATGACCCTCCCACACAACGGGTGAAAGGTTTAACCAAAGTCAGTTATTCATTGACGTGAACTATAAGCATTGATGTTGCAGGAAGAAAAGAAAAGCTTTCATAAAGAAACCTAAACATTTGAATGTGATTCAATACTATGAAGTAATCATAGTAAATGAATCAAATTGATATACAGTTCAGTCCGGAAATAATTGGACTGACACTGACACAAGTTTTGTTATTTTGGCTGTTTACCAAAATATATTCAAGTTACAGTTAAATAATGAATATGGGCTTAAATTGAAGGATCTCAGCTTTAATTTGAGGGTATTTACATTCACATTGGAGGAAGGGTTTAGGAATTATAGCTCTTTAAAATGTAGACCCCTCTTTTTCAAGGGTCCACAATTCATTGGACAATTGAATCAAATGCTATTCCTTTGTTATTACTTTATCATTCAAGCAGGTAAAAGGTCTGAAGTTGATTCCAGGTGTGGCATTAGCATTTGGAAGCTGTTGTGAACCTACAACATGCGGTCAAACGAGCTCTCAATGCAAGTGAATCAGGCCATCCTTAGGCTGCAAAAACAAAACGAATATCCATCAGAGAGATTGCAGGAACATTTGGAGTGGCCAAATCAAAAGTTTGACTCAGTCTGAGAAAAAAATTACACACTGGTGACTTCTGCAACACAAAAAGGCCTGGACCTCCACGGAAGACAAGTGATGATCGTATGATCCTTTCCATGGTAAAGAAAAACCCCTTCACAATGTCTAGCCAAGTGAAGAACACTCTCCAGGAGGTAGGCATATCATTATCCAAGTCTACCACAAAGAGAAGACTTCAGATTTTGCCAAAAAACATCTATAAAAGCCTGCCCAGTTCTGGAACAGCATTCTTTGGACAGATGAAACTAAGATCAACCTGTACCTGAATGACGGGAAGAAAAAGTGTTTGTAGTGGGCTTGGAACGGCTCATGATCCATAGCATACCACATTATCAGTAAAACACGGTAGAGGCTCAGGGTCACTAGTGATGATGTGAAAGAAGACAAAAGCAGCCGGATGAATTCTGAAGTGTATAGGAACATATTGTCTGCTCAGATTCTGCCAAATTCTGCAAAGTTGATTAGACCTCACTTCACTTTACAGATGGACAAAGACCCAAAACACACTGCAAAAGCAACCCCAGAGATCTTTAAGCAAAGAAGTGGAATATTCTGCCATGGCCAAGTCAATCACTTGATCTCAACTCAATCGAGCATTTCACTTGCTGAAGACCAAATTTAAGGCAGAAAGACCCACAAACAAACAACAACTGAAGACAGCTGCAGTAAAGGCTTGGAAACGTTACATAAAAGAGGAAACCCATCGTTTGGTGATGTCCATGCGTTCCAGACTTCAAGCAGTCATTGCCTGCAAAGGATTCTCGACCAATTATTAAATATAAAAATTTTATTAATTTGTCCAATTACATTTGAGCCCATGAAACAAGGGGATTGTGTATGAAAATGGTTGCGCTTCCTTAACATTTCATACAATATTCAACCCCTTGAATTAAAGATGCACCTCAATTGTTTCATTTCAAATCCATTGTGGTGGTGCACAGAGTCCAAAATATGAAAATTGTGTCTGTGTCCAAATATTTCTGGACCTAACTGTAACTCCTTCATACAGTATGACTGGACATAAACACGATTCACCAGATACTGTGACACATAAAAAGAGACATTAAAACATGCAGCCAGTCTTTCTCTTTGTATCTCTCTGTCTCTGCTACACTGCTCATCTCTTTTGCGTGTGTGCGGGTATATATAGAAGTATATGCTTAGTGTGTGTGTATTCATCAGAGTAAGAGAATTAAATATGTTTGGTACAGGAAGTAAGGAAGTGTATGTGTCTGTATGTGTGTGGGTGTGTGTGTGAATATGGATAAGCAAGAGTAAATACACTGTTGTGAGAGTGTGTGTTTGTGTAGGGTTGTAGGGTTGATTTATGGGGAACTACAGGGTCCAGCTGTTTTACAAACTGTTGGATAGCAACGCTACTCTATACCGTACATAAGTGGGAGGGACTACTGAAGATTACACATCTTTCTCCTCCCTGGCTTTTTCTTAGTCATAATCATGTACATCAACTCTTATCTGGAACTTGACTTAATACACAAAGCATCTATGAACGGGAACAGGAACCCTAAACCATTCAATTGAAGTGTATATAGATTTTAGGCTTATTTCAGTGGGAACATAAATGTGTATATATATATATATATATATATATATATATATATATATATATATATATATATATAT
>JACXGJ010013330.1:0-16457 GCA_016801105.1 Esox niger | reverse complement strand
CTACTTATGTTGAATGTTTGTGCACGTAGTTGTGGTTTATTTTGGTTTGTCAGCCGTAGGCTACAACACCCAGTTATAGTGTCTGTTTTCAGTTTGTATGTTTGTTTCTTTTGTTCCTGTATTAAAACATATGGATTATCTCAGAAACAGCCGTTCTGCCTCTGCTCTTCTGTCCACATACACCCAGCACTGTGACATCGACCATGATTCACAGATGAATTAATATGCTTTGGATCTTGAGCAGTTCCTTTTTTATACAGTTTTTCTGCTTTTATCAGTTCCTCTTTTTTACCCTTTGTCTCACGGTCTATAAAATTATCTGCAGACAGTACATTGTGACATGTTGATTGCTTTTTCCGGTGGTTTTTGTTGATTTCTATGACATACATTTTTGCCGGACCGCGTAAGCGGAAGCCGGCCAAGATCAGCGAATGTCTATTAACTGACTGACTGACTGACTGAGTGACTGGCTATCTTACCTTATGAAATAGCATAATGGTTAGAGAAGCGGACCTGCAAACTATAAGTCTTGTGTTCGTAAATCCTCACAGGCAAAGCAACCTATGCGTAATGAATTATTCCGTATAGACGAAAACTTCGCTGGCTAAAACCTTCAGTATAAATTTTACAGTAAGCCTGATAGGAAACAGTTTACAGTTATATTGCAACTGCTTCTGGTGGATTTTCGAGGTACGCTTCCGTGCATGCGTTTTGAGTCAGGATAGACAAACACATTTGCTGGCTACAACATACAGTGGATATGTTATATTAAGCCTTAACTAAAACTGTATACGGTTATATGCAACTGTTTTTGGAATGGAAAAGTACATCTTCAGTGTCGCTAGCAATTCCTCCATTCTGATTATTATTCCTAGGAGATTAGTAGATAATAGTAAGCCTATTACTGGCTAATAAGCTGCTAAAACGTCTAGCGGCAAAAGCCATACAATTCATAGGCGCTATGGTGCAGGTAAACTTAATAATAAGCGATAGTCATTTTAACACAATGCTCAACGGTGTCTAGCGACTGCTGAAATGTTTAATACTGTATAGTGCAAAAGGACAGGGCCTCTCATGTGAAAGACCTAAGTTCGAATCTATTGAAAGCAATAAAACTTAACGGTTATACAGTATATACTATTTCAGGTACATTCCAAGATTCTCTCCTCTTTTCACTTGATGAAACTGTTAGATATCGCCACCTTTATTGATAGTTATTTTATCAATGTCATTCACGAATGAAAGAAAAAAATACGTTCTTATGCCATGAAAGAAAATAATACGTTCTTATGCCATGAAAGGAAATAGCTTTGACAGACTCGCTAGCAATTTCTCAATTCTTATGAGTATTCCAGCAAGTTAGTAGGTACTGGCAGTCTATTACTGGCGAATACGCTGTGGCAAACGCAATACAATTCATAGACGCTATTTGTGGTGGAGGTAAACTCAGTAAGAAACGTTAGTCAGTCTAACAGTATCAGTATCATTCAACACTGCCTTACGTGTGGGCGACCTGGGTTTGAATCTCAAGATGTCAACACTTTATCTTGTGGAATGCTGAACTGGGCTTGCCTGGTTTCTTGTTTGTCGTTAACTGTAGTTGTTTTCTTTTGACAACCTGGTGTTTCCTGAATTCTGGAGACACCAGTGGCTTATTTCTTATTATTTCAGGACATTCCAAACAGTTAATTTGTTTATGCCCAGCTTTCTTGCCATGATTCTGAGTTTCTATTTTCTGTTAGTATCCAAATTACTTGCTTTTCTTTCATAGGCAGCTCCATAGTTTTCCTTTTTGATAATGTCAACTGACACCAAACGCAGACTCCAAAGACCAAAGCAAAAGATTTGCAGCTCATACATGTGTTAACAATCAATGTAACAGATGACACCTGATCAATTAGAAAATGTGTGACCCAAATATGCCATTATATAAAATGTGAGATGGAACTTGGACATTGCTGTTATTTTTATACATATTTTTTCACACTGATACATATATTTATATAAAGTGTGAAATGGTTTCCTTAGTTCTTTCAAAATGAAACATCCAAAAATAACATGTGGTCTTACCTGATAAGTGGGCACTGGCAATGATTGCCAGCAGCACAATGGTAGACATGCGACATATTTCCATAGTCATATTTCCACAAAAATTACTAAAATGTATGGCCTATGCGTAGGTTACAGGGGTGTTTGATACTCTCCAAACTTGTTTTAAGAAAAATACAGAATCAGTTTCAGCCTTTGACTGACCAGGAACTGAACATGAATGTTAGAGGAGTCTTTATAATCAGCCTGCCACAGACACAGAAGTTAAAAATAAGGAAGCATATTTACATACTTTCCTGTGGTATGGAGTAAAATGAGTTATATTAAATATGTCAGCGGTTGACTTGAACATACTGTATAGCAATTATTGATCATACAGTATACTGTACAGCAGTGCAGGTGTAATGCGATAAGAAATGTCAGTTGTGGAAGAGTGGAAGTGTATATGACAAAAAAGGGCGTCTGGTCCCACCAAATCTCCACCAGACCCTTGGTGATGTGAATCAGTGTCCTAGGTAACATATGTATCTCTAAAGATCTGGAACACCAGGTGTAGGCCGTCAGTGCCATCCTCCGGCACTCACCTGGAGAGGTGTGAAACTCTGAGTAAACTGGAATGTAATAAAATGCATGATATTGTGGACATTCATCTGTAGTGTTTGGATTTCCCTTATTCCCCATTAGGGGATAAATTGTCTAATATGCTTTATTGTACTGTACGGCTTATGGATCGAACTTGACTAAACATTGTAAAACGTTTGTCCGTGTTGCAAGACTGACAACAGGTGGCAACGCCCGACCCATTTGGTAATTTAGCATTGGTTAAGTGGGATAGATCCTGTCTCTCTAACATTGTTAGGGAAAGTTTTTAAAAACATGTCTGCTGTTAAGATAAATAGTCATATGTCTAACAGTTATTTGAGTTTGTTCGTGTCTTTGAGTCCTCCCAACCCGTTGTGTTGTTTTACCGGGCTATCATTAATGGACGCTCCTTGCACACTTTCGTGCAACCCTAACCATGTTATTTTGAGTTTATTATATTTTTTTCCCATTCAAAGATTTCAGTTTGTTTTTCAATCGAATTGTTTACCTTTATAGGTCACATTAAAGGTGGAAAAAGTTCCAACATGATTTAGCTTTCTCAATTTCTTTTACATCACAAGACCTGGCCTTTTAACAGTGGTGAGTAGACCTTTTAGATCCCCTGTATATGAATGCACGTAATCATGATTCAGGAGCTGTACACTTGAACAAAATGGCTCAATGCTTCGTGCTTCACTGTTGTCATAGCTTGTAATGCAGTGTGTACCCTTCAGATAATAATTTTTTAAACACATTTTAAATATACTTTACATAAAGGGGCAGACTTTCAGGAGGACAAATACGATTTGGGAGGACATGTATAATTTTGCTGGTATGTGATGTATTGTAACTTTTTTACTTGATTGGACAGAATTGTATTACTTTGAAATATAGATTAAGGCAACATTCCTTGGTTCCTAGTCAGTTGTAAGGTTAACACTTAAGGATGTACCACATACTTTAGAAATAGAAATCTCCCCAGTAGGGTGAAAAAGTGAACCTTCGGAAGACACCAGGGCCAGATGGTATTCCAGGCCATATCCTTAGGGGGAGCGCTGACCAACTAGGAGAGGTTTACACCTCCATATTCAAATGCTCCCTGTCTCTTTCTATAGACCCCTCCTGCTTCAAACAGACCACCATTGTCCTTGTACCGAAGAAACCTTCCATCACCTGCCTGGACGACTATTGCCCTGTAGCACTGACCTTCACCATCATGAACTGCTTAGAGTGGCCGGTCAGAACTCCTGCCCCACCTTTACTGACACCATGGCCTCTTTTAATTTGCACACCGCTCCAATAGACCTACAGACGATGCCCTAGCCCTGACATCGCACTGCCTTCTCTCACCGGGAAAAAGCCAACGCATAGGATGCTGTCTGTGGACTACAGCTCTGCCTTCAACACTATTTTGCCTGCCAAGCTTGTACCTAAGCTCAGTGTCCTGGGATGTTGACACCTCCCTGTGCAAATGGTTCCTGGACTTCCTGATGGGCAGACCCCAGGTGGTGAGAATGGGCAATCTCACCACCTCTACACTGACCCTGAGTACTGGAGCCCCACAGGGCTGAGTACTTAGCCCCCTCCTGCTCTCCCTGTTCACGCATGACTGCATGGTAACACAGCTCCAGCATCATCCTCAAATTCAGACAACACTGCCATCCTGGGTTTCATATCTGACAACCATGACACCACTTACAGAGAGGAGGCAAAGAACCTGGCTACATGTTGCCAGGACAACAACATCTCTCTCAACGTCTGCAAGACTAAGGAGATGATCGTGGACGTCAGGAGGCGGTAAAGGTGGGGTCACTCCCTATACACATCGAAGGAGTTGAAGTGGTGAAAACTGCCAAAAATTTACTATACTTCCTGAGGAGAAATTTGGCATGCCTGTGAAAACTCTCACCAACTTCTACAGGTGCACCCTTTAAAGCATCCTCTCAGGCTGTGAAAGGCATCTTACATTCACGATGACTGAGGAAAGCACAGAACATCATCAAAGATCACAGCCACCCAGTCTATGGTCTGTTCACATTGCTGCCATCTGGTAGATTCTACTGAAGCTTTGGAGCAGTCGCTTCTATACTCCAAAATCTTGTTTTTCTCTCAGGCAATACAGCTTCTTAACCAGCCACACTGATTCATGATCATACTGATCAAAAATTAGCTTTCCAGATGCTCTGATGTCCTTTCAGGTACTTTTAATCGGCATTAGAATATTCCTTTACATGTACCATTCATAAGCATATTACACTCATATGTATTTATAATACTCAATGCTTCTACCATTCTGTTCATACTCCCCCATCATACTCTTTAAAAACTGATGCCAGTGAACAAATCTTTATGTATATTACTGCCATACTTGCCATATCTATAATTATTATATTTTTATAATTATTATTATAATGTTTTCAGGCTGGTTGTTTTGTAAAAGCACTTTGAGATAACTGCTGATGTTAAAAGGGCTTTATAAGAAAATGTTATTGTGACAACGACGCCATCTGCTGCTCATCCTCCCCCTGCAGGAGGCGGGCCCCAGCGCTCGATGTCACCGGCCTTCTAACACCACCGCCCATCATCAATCCATCACACCTGTTGTCTTGTTTAGTGCACCTGATCATCACCCAGTCTTTACCCCTCCAGTATATATGTTTCCTCTGTTCCCTCTGTCTTTGCGTGTTATTGTCTCACTGTTGATGAGCGCAAGTCAGCTCCTACCATTAAAACATAATAATAAGCAACCATTGTTTCTGCATCCTGCTTCGTCTCCGCCTGCCTTGAATGCTGACAGAATAACACGCCTAAAACGGAAAAAAATGGAGCACAGAGACGCGAAAGAGGCCGGTGTTGCGGAGACCATTCAGGACCACACCAACATCCTGGTCAGCCTAGGCGCTACCATGGCTAACCTCATCCAGGCAGTTCAGCGCCAAGAGTTGGCCCAGTCCACTCCCGCAGCGCCGGCTGTATTACCGCCTCCCCAGCCTGCACCTACCAGAGTTGGAGCTATCCACATCCCGCTCCCTCGGGACTACGATGGGGCGGCGGACCGCTGCCAGGGTTTCCTGCTCCAGATAGACATCGCACTCCAGTCGATTCATCCTGCGCCGACCGATGCCCAGAAGATCTCCTCGCTCGTCTCCTGCCTGTCCGGTAAAACCCTGGAATGGGCCACCGCCGTCTGGAACACCGAGGGGCCCTTCCAGGGCAGCTACGCCGAGTTCGTCCGCCGCTTCCGGGTCGTCTTCGACCATCCACACGAGGGAAGAGAGGCGGGCGAACGATTCTACCATCTACGGCAGGGGACGAGATCGGCGCAGTAGTTCGCACTGGAGTTCCGAACCCTGGCAGCGGGTTCTGGGTGGAACGACCGGGCTCTCTTCGACCAATATCGTTGTAGCTTCGGGAGGATGTCCGAAGGGAGCTGGCTTGTCGAGACGTGAGCCTCTCATTTGAGCAATTGGTCGAAACATCTATCTGTCTCGACAACATGCTGGCTGCCCGAGGACGTCCTAGCGAGGGCCCGGCTGTTCCACCCCACCACATCGACACCGCCGTCCCTATGGACCTGGGGTCGGCTGCACTCCCGGGCAGAGAGCGAAGAGCTGGGGAACACAAGGGATCAGCTAAGCGCTGGGGCGGCTCCGCTGCTTCGCGCTATCCTTCTTCCTCCGGCTCGAGAGGCGACAGGCATGGCCCTTCCGCATCACCCCAGGTAACACATGCCCATTCACCTATTTCCTCTCCACTCACTCTCTGCACCGTCCCTGTTGCTTTCCCCGGTTTTCCGTTGCTCTCCCAGTGTAAGGTGCTGGTAGATTCAGGCGCTGCTGGGAATTTCATTTCTCCTGGTCTAGTCAGGTCCTTTCGGGGTGGTCGCAGAAGTGCCAAGGTAGGTGTTTGGGTGTTTCCGTGGGTTCGACCACGGTGGAAAGGCCAGACAGTGTTCCCGCCGTGCCAATTCCTCCCGAATACAGGGACTTAGCCGCGGTCTTTTCCAAGGCTAAGGCTACTGTTCTACCGCCTCATAGGCCGGGGGATTGCGCGATAAACCTCCTAGAAGGAGCCGCACTCCCTAAGGGTCGCGTGTATCCACTGTCCCGCACCGAAACTGAGGCGATGTCCGCATACATTACGGAAGCGTTAGGACAGGGATACATTAGGCCCTCCCGGTCACCGGTCTCTTCGAGTTTTTTCTTTGTGAAAAAGAAGGACGGTGGTTTGCGCCCGTGCATCGATTACAGGGCGCTGAATAAAATCACCATTCCGTTCAGTTATCCTCTTCCCTTAATCTCTGCGGAAGTTCAGAGGATGCACAGGGCCCGCTTTTTCACAAAGTTAGATCTCAGGAGTGCCTATAACCTGGTGCGTATCCGGAAAGGAGACGAATGGCCATTATGAATATTTATTCATGCCATACGGTTTGATGAATGCTCCATCAGTCTTTCAAACCTTCATCAACGATGTTTTCAGGGATTTGTTATGCGAGGGTGTGGTTGTGTATATTGATGACATCTTGATATACACTGCTAATCGCGCTGAGCATGTCTCGTTTGTGTGTAAAGTGCTTGCTAGACTGTTGGAACATGAAATGTATGTGAAAGCCGAGAAGTGTCGGTTTTTCCAGTCGTCTGTTTCCTTTCTCGGTTATCGTTTCTCTCGCACAGGTGTGACTATGGAGGAGCATCACATTGACGCCGTGCGTAATTGGCCGACCCCAACCACGGTAAAGGGAGTGCAACGATTTTTAGGCTTCGCCAACTATTACAGGAGGATTATCCGGGGCTTTAGCCAGGTCGTGGCTCCGATCACCTCCCTCCTGAGGGGTGGGGCGACTCGGTTACGGTGGACCACGGATGCGGAGCAGGCGTTTGTGGAACTGAAACATCGTTTCACCACCGCTCCGGTCCTGGCTCATCCCGACCCGTCGCTCCAGTTCGTTGTGGAGGTGGACGCGTCCAAATGTGTTCTGGGGGCTGTCCTCTCCCAACGAAGGGGGAGCAGAACACGCTTCGTCCCTGTGCTTTCTTTTCACAGAAACTCAGTGCAGTGGAGCGTAATTACGATGTCGGTGATCGTGAGCTATTGGCCGTGGTTAGAGCCCTGTCGGCGTGGCGGCACTGGTTAGAGGGGGCTAAACACCCTTTCCTCATCTGGACTGACCACCGCAACCTGGAGTACATGCGGGCTGCGAAGAGGCTGACCCCTCGCCAGGCCAGGTGGGCTATGTTCTTCTCCCGGTTTGTTTTCACCCTTACCTACAGGCCGGGGAGCAAGAACATCAGGGCCGACGCGCTGTCTCGTCAGCATGACACGGAGGAGCGGCCAGTGGATGATGCCCCCATACTGCCGGCAACGTGTATCGTGGCTCCGGTAGTGTGGGAATTGGACGCGGACATCGTTCGTGCGCAGCGTGACAAACCCTCTCCGCCCACATGCCCTGAGGGTTTCACGTATGTGCCGACGTCTGTCCGTGACCGGCTCATCTACTGGGCCCATACCTCTCCCTCCTCCGGTCATCCTAGTATCGGGCAGACCATGCGGGCCCTGGCCGGTAAATACTGGTGGCCCACCTTGGCCAAGGACGTGAGGGTGTACGTCTCTTCCTGCTCGGTGTGCGCCCAGAGTAAGGCACCCCGGCACCTGCCTATGGGTAAGTTAAACCCTTACCCATTCCACAACGACCATGGACCCATCTGTCTGTTGAATTTCTAACAGATCTTCCCCCGTCACAGGGCCATACCACCATCTTGGTCGTTGTGGCTGGAGCCGCGCGTCGGGGGGGAGGGTACTGTGACAACTACGCCATCTGCTGCTCATCCTCCCCCTGAAGGAGGCGGTGCTGACTAAAATTCTTCAGCGGAATTGCAGTGTCCGGAAAAACGTTTAATTGTAAGTGTCATGAATCATGGAATTCAGGAATCGTGGTCAGGCAGGGAAATTGTCAAAACACAGTAATCCAATACAGGCAGGAAAAGGTACCGGAAACACTTGGCAGGCGGGTAGTCAAGAAGGCAGGCAGATAGTCAAATAGGGTTAGCTAGTCGTTATACTATGAAGATTAAACATCAAAATCAAGACAGGCTTAGTATGCTGAGTGACAAGTTACAAAGAACAATACCTCACAATGAGTGAACAGAATTTAACAGATTAAGTAGGCAGTGCTAATTGGCAAGAGGTGTGTGACACAGGTGGGGCTAATGGCAAAAGACACAAGCTATGTTCAAGACAATGGAAAATAACAAACAGAAACCAAATGACAAGAACAGTGAAAACCCGAAAATAAAACGACAGAACAGGCAGACACAGTAGGATTATGTCCAATCACACTAAACAGATTTATTGTAATTAATACAATCCTGACCATGATAACTCTGTGTGGTGGATATTTCCTAAGGCCAATGGGCCTTTTTTTGTCTTTTTGTGGGTTGAAAACTTCACTCCACCTCACAAATATCCTCCAGGACTGGCCAGTGCTATTCCTCCTCATCCTAGTATAGGTTGAACAGAGCTGTGTAATCAGCTAACATAATTAAGTATTTCTAAGAGTAAGAACTTCTACAGAAAATATATGTACAAGTTGTACAGCATAGCAAGTTCAGCAAGGTTAAAAATTCCATAAGTACAACCAGTTACATTTTATTATATTGTGAATCTGATTTGTTCTTTTAAAATCAAAATGCATTACTTAATAGGAATCGTAAATCAATACATATTCAACTTGTTTATGTGCTTGTTTGTCCAGGGCACATATAACTGCTGAGCAGTTAGCAAGCAGAACAAGACCAGTTGACCTTCCCCTTAAATGAAAAACAGTATTACGTTGGTTAAATTATGTGATTCAGGGTTGGAGGTATAAGAGTGAAGTCTGATCTTTTTGACTTGTCATACAACAAAAGGTTTCTACAGGTTCATTGTGGGTGTGTTTATGTAATAATGTAAAAAACTGTCCAGAGCTAACTGAAGAACTGTAGTTGAGATCAATTCATCTCTGAGCAAGGGTGAGAGACAAAGAAATGGAGATCACGGAGTTATTAAAGAATAAAACAATATTAGTATAATAAAAGGTACATATTTAGCAGGTCATGTACCCTATGTGTAATTGTATGTTGTTCTGCACTTGTCTTGGTCAGGTCACCATTGCAAATTAGATTCTGTTCTCAATTGGCCTACCCGATTAAATAAAGGTTAAATAAATAAATGTTTACTTACCACTTTATAACTCTATCATATATGGCCTGGATGCCCAGAATCAATAAAGACAGAAACATCCACATTAAGTTATTTTGTGTAAAATACTGAGCTAATAGATGAGACTACGTGGTATACTGTGAGTATACTCCTTTTCCTTCTTTTCATTATCATAATAACCTATCATATTGATCCTATGCAGTAATGTGTCAGAGGTGCAATAGCGCTTACCGGGTCATTGTTGGTTTCTCTGGAAGGAAGTTTTACCTGAGGGAGAACAAGACTCAGTCAGCATGCTTATAGACTCACAGCTTCACAGAATGTGACAATCACTGTATCTAACACATATAATATGATGGGAACAATGCAAATAGATGATCTTAGTGTTCTATTGAACTGCACGGTGGAAACTCACTTCTTGCTTTGGCAGCGGACGATTCTCACACAAACCATGACCTGTGGGTGAATCGGGGGTGATCAAGTTGATAATATACAGTACATGTTGGGTAATAATGAGAAATGCTCAGCACTTCCTTGTCTGCTGTACTGAACACTCAACAAGCTCTCCGTAGGGCCCTGTCTTCCGTTTGTGTAATTGGTTGGGACTGGTCAAGTTCTCTAATAGGACTAGATAAGGACTGGTGCTCTGTAGAGAACAGATTTGAACTAGAGCCAAAAAATAATGTGTTTGTCTTACCATACTCTGTTGCTTTTTTGGTCTTTTTCCTAAACAACAAATGGAAATAATTTTCATATGGGAAATGAAAATCACTACTAAAACACCTAGACAATGAACTCACTCTTTAAAGATGTCTTTATGGAAAATTGAATACACAAAAATAAAAACATTTATTAATTAACATGTGCATTTTAAATAATCATGAGCATATCTTTTGACCTGCTCCAGCAGCTTTACTCAGCGAATGACACACAACGATAGTGCAAACGGCGATAAATATATCGTCAGACAAGACAAGAACAGAAGCTGCAGGAATATCCAACATTATGAACGCTAACACTTTTACTAGAATCTTTACAGTACAAAGTGCAATTCAGTAATGATTTTAGAGACATTTTATTACTATGTTTACTGGAACATTGTAATAGCAATTTGGGCAGCCCTGGAAAGCCGCAGTTCATTTTGATATCAATGGCCTCCTCCCACATTGTTTTTAAAACTCACCGTTTATGATTTATGCCGAAATAGAGGCCAAGTGCCACACTAACAACCACCAACGTCAATGTGACCGCTATGCCTGCTGCTGCCTCTGGGCTTAGCGGTGGAGCAGATCTATCTACAACACACAAACATAGAAACACATTAACAAAAAAAAACAGAACCTGTGGAAATAACGTGGTATTTACGTTGATTCAAAATGTGTTATCTCAATGTGAGGGATACAATGCATGCAGATATATATATATATATACACACACACACATAAATATATATATATATATATATATATATATATATATATATATACACACATATATGATTATTTTTGACATTTGAAAGCATACCTCATTTTCTTCCCATTGAAGTTTACTCTATTGTCATTATTACTAACTATATAATCATTATTACTAGCTGAATTGTTATAAACTATCTTAAATTGTAAGGCTTTCCCAAGTCATATCAAACAAAATGTAGTGTATAGAGTTCTGGAAAAAATTAAGAGACCAACTGTCACATCCTGGCTATGCCCCTAGTCATCTCTGTGCTGGGCAGGTGCCATAGTCAGGACTGGACAGAAGGTGGTGCCTCTAGGCATCTCTATTTAATTTTGGTCTCCCCAATTGGAGGCAGGTGTAGATCGTTGCCTCCAATTGGGGAACCTATTTATGTTCAATGTTTGTTTGTTGGTTTCTGTTTGAACTAAGCCTGAAGTCATCGGTAGCTGCTATTGTTTGTTTGTTTGTTTGTTTGTTTGTTTGTTTGTTTGTTTCTTTGTTTCTTTGTTTCTTTATTTATTTTATTAAACTATGGATTTGTATTACAACCCTGTCTCTGCTACTGTGTCCTACCCCATCTACCGTGACACCACTGCTAATATTTCTTAACAACTGTTAAGCAAAAACGACTGTTCACAGACCGAGATGACAATCAACTCATTCGAATGTCACTCAACAACCGTAGGATAACATCAATGACTTACAAATAGAATGGCAAACAGCAGCTGGGGTGAAGTGCATGGCAAGGACAGTTCAAAACAGTCTGCTAGGGGCAGGGCTGAAGTCATGCAAAGCTAGTATTCATCAATGAGAAGCAAAGAACAGTTTGCAAAAGACCATAAAGATTGGACTGTAGAGAAATGGAGTAAGGTCATCTCTGACGAGTCAAATGATCAGCTTTGCCCAACACCTGGTCGTCTAATGGTTAGACGGAGACCTGGAGAGGTCAACAAACCAGTGTCTCGCAACCACTGTAAAATTTGGTGGAGGATCGGTGATGATCTAGGGCTGGAATCGTGCAGATTTATCTTTGTGAAGGATGCATGAATCAAGCCAAGTACATGGTTATCCTGGAAGAACACCTGCTTCCTTTTGCTCTGACAATGTTCCCCAACTCTGAGAATAGTTTTTTCCCGCAGGAAAATACTCCAAACCAATCAGCCATGCCAATCAAGGTGTGGATGTAGGATCACCAGATCAAGACCCTGTCATGGCCAGCTCAATCTCTAGATCTGAACCCCATTGAAAACCTCTGGAATTTAATCAAGGGGAAGATGGATGGTTACATGCAATTCAAACAAAGCTGAACTACATTTTTGTGCCAGGAGTGGAATAAAGTCACCTATCAGCAATGTGACAAACTGATGAAGAACATGCCAAGAGGCATAAAAGCTGTGATTAAAAATCAGGGTTATTCCACCAAATATTGATTTCTGAACTCCTAAGTTTAAACATTAATATTTTGTTTTCTTTGCATTATTTGAGGTCTAAAAACAATGAATTTTTTGGGTTATTTTGACACGTTGTTGTTTTCTATAAATAAATGCTTTGGGGGGGGATTTGGGAGTATTGTTTTCGGTAGTTTATAGAATAAAACATTTATTTTACTCAAACATATTCCTACCTTTATATAGTAAAACCAGAGAAACAGATAATTTTGCAATGGTCTCTTAATTTTTTGTGAGCTGTTTTTTCTCAAAATATATATATTTTATTTTACCTTTCACTGACAGACGACGGCTCACAGAGACTTTTTTTCCAGTGAGATCATTCATAGCAACACACCTATAGTCCCCACTGTTGTTGTAACTGATTCTCATTATGACATATCCGGCCTCATGTACACTTGTCTGTTGCCCATTGAACAACCAGGTGAACTTAGCTGGTGGCACAGACACAACTGAGCAGTAAAGCAGAGTAAACGTTTCCACTTCAGCAGTGGCTTGGCTGAGGATGGTCATAGAGTCCGGTCCATCTGCAAGCACATGAAAGAACAACACTGTAGAAGTAAACACAACACAACATGTCAGAGAAGGGAATAATGTTTCATAGTTTGATAAGTGAGCTCTGAAAGCTACATTTTTTAGGGCTAGTCCGAGATTAAAAACACCTTTCAAAGGAAAGACTCCATAAGTGTTTTCTCCCATTTGGAAAAAATGTACATTTAAAGTTTTTAGGATTTCACATATGTATTAAAATGTTTTGTGAATAGTTTAGGCTTTAAGTGTGGCTGAACCTGATCCATAGTTCTAGATAAGAGGAAGACCTATACTCACAGTTTACGACCACAATATGGGATGCATTAGCAAAGCTAGCAGGGTTCGCAAGGTAACACACGTATTCCCCTGAATCATGTCTCATCACAGGACTGATAGATACTGTTCTGTTATCCTCAGAAAATAATAGATTGTCCCCAGGATGCAGAGGCTGACCATCCTTCATCCATTGTCTAAGAGTGATGTTACCAGCTCCCTCACAGGTTAGGTTGGCAGAGCTTTCATCTGCAAACAGATGCTCTGCTGGCCCTGTGATTTTGGCATCAGATACAGGCTCTGAAGAACAAAATGAAGCCAAAGACGTAGTTCAGCAAAGACACCACTGGTGTTGAACTTGTAAGTTACCAAGCAACTAATAATCTCACAGTAAAATATGTTCAACCAAACCAAAGCTACACTTTTATAACAAGTAAAGCAAAACAAACACCGATTAAACATTGTTGTTTGTTAGTTCTTTCATCCATAGCAGTGAATATCAGTGTTTAATCTCTTTATCATGGCAATTGGACTCACCATATACAACTAGTTCAGTTGATTGACTGATCGTCTCTGTTGTAGTTTTCGTTATTGCAATTGTGTATTTTCCACTGTCAGCCAGGGTCAAATTCCTGAGCTCGAGAGATCCGGTAGTCCTGTTCAGAGTGATCCTTCCTCTGTATCCTGGTCCTGTAGAGTCACTGGTAGAGGTTTTAATATTGTCTCCATTAAAAAACCAGATTATTGTTAAGAATGGCTGGGCTGGTGGGCTTAGATTTGTGATGAACCTCACTGTCCGTCCTACTGATCCGTTCACAGGTCCTTGAGGTAACACACCCTGTCCAGCACAGAGACCTGGATAGAGAACAGAAAGGGTGGCAGACACCCAGATTTATGTAAAACTAATATATCAGTCTGGACATTCTAAATGACCTGGTTTTAACATGCTTCCTTAGGCATGATATTATCCAGAACACTTCTTAATCTTGTTCATTTACATTTTTCTATTCCAATTAGAATGTGGACAAGATCAGAACAAAACAAAACATGATTGCATCAGGTATAAACAGTGCAACAGCAAACAACCAGCTCAGTGAAATTCCAACAGCAGTAATACTCAAAGAGCTACAAACACACAACTGCAACATAGTTTGCAAGAGGAAACCATCAGAGAATTTGTTAACACCTATTTCACGGCGTCCCTGCATGCATACAAATAAATACAAATGACATTCCATGCAATGTCTGCACATTTACACCTCAATGAGGCATACAGCCTGAGTGACCTGGATAACAATAACAAGTACAGAGACGGGGCACATCTGCTCTACCTGTGACGATGGACAAACAGAATGAAATGGCTGCTGCTCTCTCCATAGTTGTTGGAATATCCTCTGCTTTCACTTCTAGATGTAAAAAGTGGTTCTAGCTATAAATCAAGGTGCGGTCTGGTTTTAAGAGACACCATCCAGCTGACAAGGAAGTTCCCTTGTTCCTGAATGTAACAAGGAATTTATCTTTGGATTGATTGAGGTAAGAGCTTTGGTCTTTTGTCATTTATATGCAAGTATTGATGGTTTACTGTACAAAACAGATTACGATAAACCGATACAAATAGATAAGATTACATTAGTTTCAACTTTATTGTCATTGGACAGTATGATTACAGTAATAAAATGTAGTTAAGCATCTAACCACTTCCGGGTGTTAATCCTTTTTAGGGCTTTGCAAACGTCTGCCCTGGTCATTTGTAAAGAGCAGCCGTCCTGGTCCATTTGAGTGTCCATGCCAGGAATTATGTCTTTAAAGCGAGCATAGAAAGAGTTCAGTTCCTCTGGGAGAGAAGCCGGCACTTCACCCACACTGCCTGAATAGCCTTTATAGTCAGTGATGGCTGCCCGCCATATTTCGTGTCCCTGTCAATCAACAGTGTTTTTTTCAGAAAATGTCTTGTGGTTTCCTGTCACCTCCTCAACAAAATGTTCAATAGGTACATTTCATGTAAGATTGGCTCATTTAATAGAACAAAATGGACAGTAATTCTGCGAAACCCAGGTAATAAGAAAATCTATGGATACAAAACAAAAAGACAGGCTGAAGCAGGATTTGAACTGACAATATCCATGTACAAAGGCACAGGGCATAACCTCAGCACTACCTTGGGACAGAGAGCCATTGGGGAAATGATTCCTGCCTTTAATCAATCTCTATATGCTACCTCTGGGCCAAATTCTACAGAACAACATCATTAACTACCACAGCTATGCCGATGATACTCAAATATAAATGTCTCTCGAACCGTATGACAACAGCTCAATAGACTCTCTGTGTCACTGTATAGAGCACATAAATACTTGAATGAACCAAAATTGTCTACAATTTAACCAAGATTAAACTGAGATTATTGTGTTCGGCAACAAAAATAAAAGAACAATTTGTCACGACCCCGCCTCCGCCAGCACGCAGCAGAGGGCGCCAGCGCTCCAGAGTCTCAGTGCGCACCTAATCACACACCTGTCACCAATCACCAAATCACACACCTGTCCCCAGTCACCTCTTCACCAAGCATTCAAGTACAGCTCCCTGCCACTTCTCCCCTGCCAGATCAATGGTTCATGTTTACATGCCACATCTCGCGTTCTCCAGTTTCTCGGCCTGCCTATCCGTGCTCCGACCCATCGCCCGTTCCCGACCATTCTGCCTGACCCGTGCCTGTACTTTTGTAGTCCGCCGGTATTCTGACCTCTCACCTGTCCCTGAACACTCTGCTTGTTCCCCGACTGTGCTTCTGCCGCCAGCCCGTGTACCGACTCTCTGCCGCCGGCCCGTGTACCGACTCTCTGCCGCCAGCCCGTGTACCGACTCTCTGCCGCCAGCCCGTGTACCGACTCTCTGCCGCCAGCCCGTGTACCGACTCTCTGC
>JACXGJ010013329.1:0-16458 GCA_016801105.1 Esox niger | reverse complement strand
AAGGAGAGGAGACGAGCTATAGCCACTTTTAACCACATGTTTCCCCAAGTCCTAGACAGAGCAAAGTATCCAGCCTGCATATCATATACACAAATCCTACATATTTAACACCTATTTAATAAACCTAATTTATGCAAATAGAATATATTTATGCATCTGTCATATATAATATATATGCATAATAATTAATCTTCCACATCTCCAAAATACATTAGTTAAGAAATTGCCACAACACACAACCATAAGCACTATGTTTGGAGAGGGGCCTATTGTGACAAGGCCTATAGTGAACAGAATACCATTCCCACTGTGAAGCATGGTGCTGGCTCACTGATGTTTTGGGGGGGGTGTGAGCTCTAAAGGCACGGGGAATCTTTTGAAAATGAATGGCAAGATAAATGCAGCATGTTAACAGAAAATACTGGCAGACAATTTGCATTCTTCTGCAAGAATTCTGCACATGGGATGCTCTTGGACTATACAACACTACAATGACCCTTAGCACAAGGCCAAGGTGACTCTCCAGTGGTTACAGCAGAAAAGGGTAAAGGTTCTGGAGTGGCAATCTCAGTCACCTGATCATAATATCATCGAGCCACTCTGGGGAGATCTCAAACATGCTGTTCATGCAAGGAGTGGCCTAGCCAGTCTCCAGACCTTAATCCCATAGAAAATCTGTGGAGGGAGCTAAAGGTTCGAGTTGCCAAATGTCAGCCTCTGTACCTTAATGACTATCTGCAAAGAGGAGTGGGACAAAATCCCTCCTGAGATGTGTACAAACCTAGTGGCCAACGATTTTAGGAGAAAGGGTGTGTCAGGAAGCGCTCTGCCAAAGGATGATGATTTGTATTGGATGCTTGCTTTACAGCTCAGAAATGTGTGTTCATTGGCTGTTGATGACATTGACTTTAAGCAAACAGTGCAGATGTGTATGTGAAGGACTCTACTCGTGGAATAATTAATTAAGCTGCCCAACAACGACACCTGGATTATGAAGAGCCCAGGAACTCTAAGACGTAATTACTAAAATACTATAATTAAAACCCAGACATTTTTCTGAGGGAGAGCGGTAGGGCAGTTAAATTAAAGGAGACAGATGAAGAAAAAGTATAAAAAACATTATTAACACTTATTAACAAATATAAAATGTCCATAAAACTCTTCATGGTGTCATCCTTGTCCGGTATGTGTTCGCGGATTCCTCCATCGAGGCGCGTCCTCCTCCAAATAGTGACTCCAAAATTGTCAATAGCACCCTGGGTATAGGCTATTCCTGTCTTCTAATGCCTCTTAATTATAAAGTAAATAGTAAGTTATCAGATTACGTTTTGATTGCTTGGGTTTGATTAATCAAAACGTTACCTTATTGATAACAAATGTGGACAGGTAACTGTAACGAATTACATTTGAAACTGTAACGAATTACATCTTACTACTGTTACTTCTACTACTACTACTACTACTACTACTACTACTACTACTACTACTACTACTATTACAATTAATTTTACTACTACCACTACTACTACTACTACTACTATTACTACTACTACTACTATTACAATTAATTTTACTACTACCACTACTACTACTACTACTACTACTATTACAATTAATTTTACTACTACCACTACTACTACTACTACTACTACTACTACTATTACAATTAATTTTACTACTACCACTACTACTACTACTTCTACTACTACTACTACTACTACTACTACTACTACTATTACAATTAATTTTACTACTACCACTACTACTACTACTAATACTACTACTACTAATATTACTACTACTACTATTACAACTACTACTACTACTACAACCACCACTACTACAACCTCCACAATGTGATGGTGAGGTCATGGACAGCTCCGTCATCTCCCGCTTTTCCCGGTTTTCCCAATGTTCATGAACTCACCCCGGTTTCCTTCATTGGTCTTATCTCCAATTGTCACTCACACCAGGTCCCAAATAAGTCATCAGTATGTGTTTAAATGTTTCTCATCTAATCCCCTCATTTGTCGATCATTGTTCCATGTCACAGTTTGCGCGTATGTCCGTTCTGTCTACTTGTCTTGCTTTATCTCAGTTCATTTAAAGTGCTCTGTGTTTCTTTATTAAATTAAAAGATTAAGCATCGACTGCCACCCTTTGCCTGCGCCTGGTTCCTCCTGTCCACTACACCCAACCTTGACAGAATGACCGACCCAAAGAAGAACCAAAAAAAGGTGTGGCAGAGATGGACGGTAGGGGAACTTCTCGGTTGGCCGGACAGCGATGACGAGGAGAACTCCTACTGTCACCCGCTGTACTCCTGGCCGGCTCAGCACCGACCCCGAAGGAGAAGGCGATGGAGGCGACGGCACAAACCGGCCAGAAGTCAGCGGCAATAATTTTTTGGTCTGGTTTTTCTCCCGCCCTCCCCTGGGGTGGTGTTCCTGCCCGTCTGGAAGCCAGGGCTTTGGGGGGGTTACTGTGATGGTGAGGTGTGCCTGGTTCTTCCTCTCCACTACATCCAACCTTGACACGCAACTACTACTACTACCACCACAAATACTACAACCATCACCAACACCACAAATACTACAACCATCACCACCATATCTACTACCACCACCACAGCTACTACTACAGCTATCCCTATTACAATCATATCTGCCTCTATTAATACCACCACTACTCTTATTACTACTTCTGTCCCCACCACAACTACTACAATTCTACTATCAACATCACCACTACTGCTAGGAAAACCATCACCACCACAATAATCTATTTCTCTCTTTTCACTCCTTCCTTCCCTCCCTCACTCCATTTCACCACCACTGCTAAACAGCAGGCATTGACACACAAACAAAAGAATAGCAACATTACAGTGAAGTTGAGGCACGGTAATGACATGTTTCTCCATGCATTATGTGTCACATAGACGAACAAGCTCTTAGGATGTTCCTGTCAATAAACTGTTGGAGCAGACAAAATGACATTATATAGCGAATTAGAGGACTGGAGATAACATGTGCAAGTATCGGATGTACTCTGTTAACCATAAATTGGCTAGCCCTTTATCTGAACCCTACCATTCAAAATGGCTGCCTTTTCTCTGTCCGGAGATTGACTAAATGTAGACTAGATACAAAGCATTGCCAAGACTATGGTTACATGACAACCATATGCTTAAAATAAATGTATGATTAACTCCATTTTATGGTAGGAGCAACAAACTGGACACACTGAATCTGAGTCACATTTTAATTTTCAGCTGTTGTCAGTGAAAGCATTTTATGTTTTTTGTGTTTACAGTATGTGTAATCTCTGCTTGCACATTAAATGTCTCTCTCTGGGACAATAAAACTTAATTGATTGGCTGATTGATAAACTGCATTTTTATTACGCCATTGGAGATGTTTCCTGCTTCAGCAACTCCAAATATATATACATTTTTGTGTAGAAACTGATATTGCTGTTTTAAGAGGATTTTTTTTTCACAATAAAACCTGATTTGTCTTTAAAAAGAAATGACTCATTTTGCTATTCTGGGATTTTGAATTAATATATTTGATGTCTTTGACGTGTATTTGTTTACCAATTGAATCTTACTTGACCTACCAACCAGAAATGTTTTAACCATAACAATCTATATTTAAAAATGTTTTAAACTACTCCAATAGTTCTTCCACCGTTATCTCCTTGAAAACACTGCCCAAAGGCAGTCTCTGAGGCGGTTTCATCCCCAGAAAGGTGCATCGAGGCACCAACAACCAAATAAGTGTTTGAATGGGGAGTAGAAATAAGTCACCGATTCATTTGACCCCAAGTGCAGAGTCTGCTTCATCTTGGTAAACTCACCTACGAAGCCTCTCATCTCCTCCACTTTCTTTTCACAGCACCTGGTCTCTTTCCACTCTCCATGCGCTGGAGTCAGTGTCTGGGAATGCCTGATAAGCTTTGTGGCAACGAGAGAGCCGTAGCAGAGAAGCAACCGGCAGGTTAGCCCGATACTACTCCCACAGAGAGGACAGGGAATGCCAGAGTGTCTTCATTCTGCTCTTCTCCATCTCTTATTTGCATCTATATCTTTCTACCACTGTTTCATTCTCACCCCTTTCTTCACCACTTGATTTTCTCTCTCCCCTGTCCTTGCATCATGACCCTTCGCTTCCTCTCTTTTTCTTTTTTCTCCAAGCAGTGTTGCTCGACATTAAGAAGCACTGAGGACATTTAGGTGGACTCGTTTAGTGGGAGGGACTTTCGACACACTCATCTGCCTGAAACGGGGCCAATAATTAAACAAAGTTTATTCATACACAAGATCGTCATAAACACCCAGACATTATCAGATTGGGAGTTGAAGACTTGGAAAAACATTTTGAATGTAAAAACCTCAAAATGTCAGAAATTCCCTTTGTTTCATGAAGATTACTTCTCAACATTTAAGAAGGTGAAACATAAAAACTGCAGTCTTGAATGTGCTGCTAGCTAGCTAGCTAGCGAGTGGCTGGGAATTCCCATGTGTGATGCAAATTGGCATTGGAGATGTTGGTCCTGGTCTCATCCCTCTCTAGCGACTCCTTGTGGGCTGAACTGAAGTCATGAGGTGAGCGAGCATGCCCTCACAAGTCGATTCCTGGTTTCAAGAGCAATGGGGAAAACAGAAGACTCCTGGACCTGTGGGGGTTCCTGTGATGAGACACTGGCCGTGCATACTGTAAAATTGTGCAACAGAAGATAGTGATAAATGAAGCAAGAATAAGTCCTGTGTCCCTCCCATGACTACTACTAGTTTGCATCACTTTCATTAGGCAGTTGGCAAACTGCCAAGTGATACTAGCATTTTGGTCATCACATCCCACTCTTGGCTTGAACTGGTGAAACTCTGCTTCATATCACGTTCAAGTCTCTAAAGTTCGAAACATTATAGCTAGCACATGACCGGCTCCAACGTGAACACTTTATTTACCAGCGTAACCAGAATAAGTGAATATTATGTTGATTAAATAAAACAATCTGCTCATTCATTTCAATTCATGTTAGAAAAATACATTTAAATAGGAATATTATCGCTTTCGGGAAAAAAGCATTACTGAAGTCCTCCAGCTTTATATCCAACTGTACTCAGTCAACTACTGGAGTGTTTGTCCAACCTTTTCTTCCCAAACAGCGGCAACAGCCTTGCATTTTTTCAATGTCGTGACCCTAACTAAATGCTGCTGTAGACAGTACATTGTGTCACTGCAATGGTCTATTCTTGTGTGTTCTGAACAGCTCTAGGCCAAACCTGCATTCACCACTTACATTAGCCTACATCTCAGATGGCAGCTACAGAGACACAGGACTCCGGATCACTGAAGGGTTGGGGCCACAGGGGGAACGCGGTTTACATTTAAGAGGTGATTACTGTTTGAGTTGACACACTGTACACAGCGTTTGGTATGAATGCAGTCTTTGGTGGCAGACACGACACAAACGCTGCCGAGTCATAGTCCTAATGTGAAGAGGAGAAAGCTAGAGAAGAACAGGAGCACAGAAGACGGCATGTTCCCTCGTTTGTAATCCTCTGAGCGTTGGATGTCTAAGTGAAGCCCGCCGATTTACTGTACCTGCGTAACACTCCGCGTTAGTGTGGGCGCCTGTGCTTTCATGCAAATGCTTCCGGGTGTCACCTTGTGCCACCTGCTCAGTTCAAAAGGACGCACTAAGTGTACTGCTAGCCTTTAGCTGTTAGCCGCCCAGCGACAGCGACTAAATCCAGTCAGTCGCCCCATTAGTTCATCCAGAGCTATTTATTAATTCATTTGTCTGGATGCTGGAAGAAACAAGGCCAGGGTGATACAGCAGAGAGCTTTTTAATCAGGCCCCAGCGACGGCGGAGAGCCAAGCCAGTCGGCTGACTGATGCTCAGCAACGCGTGTTTGTTTTTTCCAGGACGCAGCGGCCAGAGGACATGGTGACAAGGGGATATTTTCTCTCTCTCATTCTCCAGCTCCCTCTCTTTTTCTCTTCCTCATTCCTTCCATCTCTCTCATCTCCTGTGGAAAGGGGAACTCGACAAAAGCAAAGAGGATCTTCAACTTCTTTCCTAATGAGATCTAAAACGCTGGAGTTGTAACCAGGCTCTGTCTGCAAGGAGGACAATTAAGTGTGCGGTTTGGGCATCCCCCAGGGTTCTCTCAATGGGACGAATTAGAAAACGGGTGCAAAAAGATTGATGAGTTCAATGTTTTCCAAATGAGGAGACTTATACACATAATTACAGCGCGGAAATGAATGGATCATCATGATACAAACTCAGGAGAGAGCGCACTTGCTAATTGCCCATCAAACACCAAGGCTGCAGTGTCAGCCACATAACCAAAGGCAGCGCTGGAGAGAAATCCTCTGCCGCTTAGATTAATGTGATCCATCTTCCTTTTGTCCGGGCTCATTATTCTCTAGTCACATTCTAACCCCGGTTATCTACTCCGAGTGCTACACTCAGTAGTCCTTCGGTAAGTCAGATGTGCAAGGACGTTGTACAGACAGGATTTCAGAACGTTCGTTTAACGTTCACCGCTGCTCTAATGTAATGCGCTACAGTCCATCCAGGAAAGTGCTCTCCCTCCCTTGTCTCCCTCTGTCTCTCTCTTTTCTCCCTCAGTGTAGTGCAGTGCAGGGAGGAGAGAAGAAAGTGATGGATTATCCTCACCACAGTTCTGGTCCACTGTGGAATTAGTTCTCAGCGATGGTATATTACATGCTTTTTTTACATAGCTATGTGACAATTGTCTAGACAAAATGAAATAAATGTTATGAAACTTTCTATAGAGACCCTGTGTTGAGGTTATTTTGAAGGATCTCACCTCCATTGGCGCCCGTTTGCTTTCTTATTAGTCTCTCTCATTGGGATAAGTTTGTTCCAAAGGAGCTTGTTACTTGTGTTACAGTGTTACAGTATTAAAGTACTGCAAAGGCACAGTGTCATACATGGTTACAACATTACATAATCACAACATCAGGCTTTATCTGTGACCGCAAAACCATCCCTGAATGCATAACAACGGAAGTAGCTGTTTCATTGGATTTCAGCAAAACCTGTTCTGCTGCTAAAATCAACATGACATGTCGCTGTCTCTGCACTTTTACAATGTTACAGCATTTCAGCATTACTGTTTCATCATAAAAAAAAAGATTTGCTTGTTTTTCTCATTTGTTTCCTGCTCGAAATGTCTTAATATTCGGACATTTGTTTTATCTTTATAAGTTTGATACACTAAGAAACCAAAAAGTACTCCATGGTCATTCACTGTCCAACGTCTCTGTCACATCTGTTTATCTTTGATAACTTCACAAGTTAAGCCTCATTAGAGTCAAGGCATATAGTGTCTAACATGGCAGCAAAGGTCAAATGTCTTTTTTGATCAAATCCCCTTCTTGCCTCTTCAGTCTGTTACACTGGAAGGTCACACCTTTGGATGGTTAAATCCTGCATTTCATTGGACCTGGGCTTTTGCTCAGTATGTTTACTGTTCATAAAAGAAAGTACACACACCCACACACAGACACACACACGCACATGCATGTATACACTCACTCACACACACAAACACATGAATAGTAAGCAAGTGTCCAGGGATGGCCTCTGGCGAATATGTTGGATATCCTCTGGGAGGCAGTAGTTTGATGGAACTAACTTCATTTACTCACGGCCTCCAGGGAGTTAGCTAGCTACTGTAAGGATGGATGCTAATAAACAGAAGAATCCTAACTAGAAGAATCCTCAGAGCCACAGCACAGCTTCTGGGCTCATATGGGAAGTTTCACGCTGATTCCTTTACATATTTAATTCCTTTAGCCATGGTTCATAAAGCAGGGCAGGACACTGGAGCACATGTGCAGCTCTGAAAGAGTTGTAAAATTAGCTTAAGCTGCACAGGGTGGGGAGAAGCTAACTGTAACAACATTTAACCCTGTGTTTGTTGTTTATCAAGAATGTTGTATTGACAACAATTCTTACTTATGTGGTTGTAGTGAGAGAATACCTTAACCGACAAGAAAGATACAGCACATTCAAAACACTCAGCCCTTTCAAAGGACTCAGACAATGACATCCTGCACACATGGAATGTCTCTTAGCATGTTGTGATGCGAGAGAAACCTTACAAAGGCAAGATTTTTCAAAGCAAAGCCTGAAAGAAGTTGGAAAAGAAAGACCTGTCTTTCAGACAGCACCTTGAAAACCTTGAGTCTTTCTCAGTAAGACCACCGATTTCTTTATACATTGGTTCGTAAAACTGAGCTCATTATTGTCATGTTATTTGGTAGCAAAAAGGTATTGACTATATATAACTGATGCTAACAGCAATTTGGGAGAATGTTTTTTTTTATCAACATGTTTTTTGTAACACATGGAGCCATGTCAAACTGCTTGTCATCTTTCATGATTTTCTGTTAGGTCAAGGCCATGGATGCAGAGTTGTAGCCTGTGTTGCTGCCTCATATTTCTGAAATAAAAACATGAAATATTTAATAAAAGGAAATCTATATATTGCATTGGGTAAAACAATTAGCTATTTTATTGATGATGATTGAAGTTGATTTAATGGCATATAACCAAATTTCCATGAAAAATCTCTCGCATGTTTAAACATTACAATAATATTGACTGCCTGTATTTCTTCATTAATACAGTATGTTGCATATTATATAGCTGCAGCATATTTTCACAAATCCCCCAAATCCTATGCATTCTATCGTCATTAAAATTAATAATGAAAAACTTTATTTGTATACCTTCTACTATGGCTGCTTTGAAATGTAGTTAATGATAACTTTTTCTCTCAAATTGGAAGTATTTTTGTCATCTTTTACTGTTCACAAGTGTCATTATTACCTTTCATAAGTATTCATGTGAAATCACAATGTATCCCTAAAGGACAGAAAATGACTTCAAGCTTCAAGCATTGAATATGGTGAGATTGATGACAAGACATGAATATACAACAGAATGTAATTTGCAGATATGAAATAAAGGCATGCTCCTCTCCTGAATGCTGGGTTTCACTGTATACAAATAGGCACAGCTTTCAATGCTATCAAAAACCACAGGGGACCAATAGGCTACCCTGTTTTAAAGCTCTAGGTACAAAAAATGAGAAAATAATATATAACAGATATATTTCAAAATCAAGTTTAAAAGCATCTTCTTCAAGAGCGAGTGCAGTGACAGGGAAGGATGAAGACCTATTCAGCTGAACGAAATACAATAAGCTACAGAATGAATTCATACTCTGACAAAGCCAAACCTTCACAATAATTTTTTATCTAAAAACCAAGGATCTTAGATAATACCTTTCTGTCTACTACTTCAGTCAGTCAGTTCTCGATAATATGCGTAACCGTTGCTTTAACTAGCATTCTACTTCCTTTAGGCCACTCCTTGTCATGTGTACAATATGTGGAATATGTGGCGTACAGGAAGTTGAATGTAAGCTAAAGAGCCTGGTTGCCCATCAACGTCTTTGACACTTTTGTAGATGACAGTTATAATTGCTTGCTTCATAAAATAATCAGAAACGGGTATTCCATAGCACTGTCTTACAGAATTCTTTAGTCAGTCTCAGTGTTATTATCTCTAAATAAGATGTGTAGTGCTCTATTGGTTGGCTCTATTGGTGATTTTCCATAGTTTAGTTGAGCAAGCGAGGTCCCTGCTCATTCTAACACAACAGTTGCTTGATAAATTCCATTCATTAAAGGAATGCCAAATCGAATTTCCCATTGAGCAGACGATTGTTGTTTTTTCAACAGAAACATGTCCACCAATTCCTTTTTACTTGAAGAACAGTGTTGACGAATATAAGCAAAATACAGTACCAGGCTCTTCATCCGCGCTTTCAACCGGGCTTAACCGTTGATGTAATCTCACCTGGTCATTGGATGTTAGAGAGCAAATGATTAGGCTGGTTTCAAAAGGATGTGGTGGGAGGAGGGGGGTTTGGGGGATGGCAAAAGATGAGAGGTTGGGAAGATAGTCTCGCCTGTCTCACCTGACAGATAGGAGAGAGCAGCGAGGTGGATCAACAGCTGGACCTGCACAGGCAGAACGATGAAGCACGAGCACACGTCCGAGACAGATACGCACACGCGCGCTGAGACGGGGATGCCACGCACAAACGTATCAACACAGACACACATGCATACACACAGAGGCGTTCTTGACATAGGTGGCACAAGAGTACATTTTTGTAAAAGTAAATTGATCAAACTGTGATATAATGATGTTTTGTCTTGATTACGTTGTTGCATAACAATCAAGAATACATACCAATGTTCAAACAGGTTAGCATGTCTAGCTAACTATCTTAATAGTCCTAACCCTAATTCTAACATTAACCCCAAACCTCTGACACAACCCTAACCTCATTGTTTTCTTTAATAATCCTAACCCCCAAGATGAAAATATATATTATTTGTTTTGCAATTTTTGTATGGACACACACACACACACACACACACACACACACACACACAAAAACCCAACCCCCTATGCGACATGAGCAGAATATAAAGGTTGAACAAACACCACCTGAGCCACGTGTACCTGGGACAGGCCCCACAGCTGTCCCACAATGTAACTTACAACCAGGTCGACTGGGGCCGAGGTGTCAGATTCTGGCTCTTGTAGCGGAAAAACAACAGATCCAAGTCAGTGGGATAAGCGTCCTTTGTTATTTTTTCATGATATAATAGCTAATGTATTTTCTAGAAGGTTCACCCCTTCATTCTCTCTCTCACCATTCTCTTCTAAATGTCTTTGTGCTTCCCCCAATGTCTCTGGCATGAACAGTATACATACATTAAAGAAAATCCCAGCTCATCCTACTTTTCCCTCCAGAGATTGGAGTTTCCAATCATATATGTGTATTTTATATGTTCTTATGTTCTTGGCTCTACACACACATTCAGTACATGCATATCAAAATGTATTGGGCCCCATCAGTAATGGGCACCAGACATTACAGTATACAGTATTTCCTCCTTAGTGCTGTTTCATATAATCATTATTATAATTTGAATAGCAAAGCAGCCCTCCTATGCACTGTGTTCTTTAAAACGTAAGCACATAACTGAAATAAACATATATTAGCAGAAAAGCGCTGACATTCTCAGAGAGGATACGCACACAGAAATGCTAACAAACAGCACACACAACAAACACACATAGGCAAAGTGCGCAAACAGCAAGAGTAGTCTACTAGATTCACAAGGCTATGCAAATAACCGCATTAAGGAACACATTGAACGGACAAGTACACTGATCAGAAACCAGAAGTCATATGAAAGAAACAAGGCATTACACAATTAGAAACATGTATCAGAAACACTGCTGACTTCAGTTCTGATGCTGAGCGTATTTAGTAATTGACATTTCATCAAAGACTCGGCTTACTTTCATGTGCCAACTTCAAAGATAGAACACTTCTATAATTTGAGGGTCATTGTTGGTTGAATTCTTTAATGTACAGTTAATTTGTTTATTTTGTTTTTTATATGAACTCTGTGTACATATTAGGTTAGCCGACTGGAGACCTTGTTAAAGAGAGCGCTTAATCTCATTGTGTGCACTCACGCTGGGAGGTTTAAGAGTGAGCAAAAGAGAAGAACCATAGTTTGAACATAGATGTTTTAAATTATCTAACAGTGAATACATGTTCCTACCTAACTGTAGAGGTGTTTAATCGTGTATACTAGTTATTAGGACATTATTGCAAAAGTAGAGTTGTAGGAGTAGGCCCAGCTCTCTACATGGGATACAGTAACTGCCATCTGGGGCCCCATGGCCCAAAAATATAATTTTAAGGCCGACTATACATGCCCCATCTTAGAGGACTGAATCGGTTGCTTCTAAAAATGAAAAACATTAAACGTGTTTTCCTGCTTTTCAAAGGGTTTTTAAAATTTTTGCAAACTCAATTCCAAATGATCAATTCCAAAGGGAGAAAAAAGTTAAAAAAGCAAGCAAAATTAACTCCATAACATTATGACAACTGCATATTATTGTGTTGGTCCCCCTTTTGCCACAAAAACAGCCCTGACCCGTCGAGGCATGGACTCTGAAGGTGTGCTGTGGTATCTGGCACCAAGACGATAGAAGCAGATCCTTTAAGTCCTGTAAGTTGTGAGGTGGGGCCTCCATGAATCGGTCCTGGAAAATGTGATTCATCAAACCAGGCCACCATTGCGCCGTGGTTAAGTTCTGATGCCCATGTGCTCATTGTAGGCTATTTCAGCAGTGGACAGGGGTCTGTATGGGCACCCTGACTGGTCTGCGGCTACACAGCCCAATACGCAATGAACTGTGATGCATTGTGTGTTCTGACACCTATCAGTACCAGCATTAACTTTTTCAGCCATTTGAGCTACAGTAGCTCGTCTGTTGGATCGGACCACATGGGCCAGCCTTCACTCCCCATGTGCATCAATGAATCCTGGCCGCCCATGAGCCTGTCGCCAGTTCACCGCTTTTCCTTTCTTGGACCACTTTTGATAGGTACAGACCACTGCAAACCGGGAACACCCCACAAGGGCTGCAGTTTTGGAAATGCTCTGACTCAGTCGTATAGCCATCACAATTTGGCCCTTTTCAAAGTCGCTCAGATCTTTACGCTTGGCAATTATTCCTGCTTCTAACACTATATCCCACCCACTGACAGGTGCCATTATAATGAGATTACCAATGCTATTCACTTAACCTGTAAGTAGTCATAATGTAATGGCTGATGTCTATATACATTGTAAAATGTTAAAATGGCAACTTTGCCCCCACCTCTGTAACAAGGAGGACCCCAATGGCAGGTAACAAAATAAAATCAAAACTCTGCTCTAGAATTAGGTCAGCCAAACACTTCCACAAGGCTGGAAAGTCTAGAAAGGCAGTTTTCCAGCAATGACTGCTCATCTGCCTGGAAAGACATCAGACATAACCTAAGAACCCAAGGCTTGTCTCTCTGCAGTGGATCATGACCCATTTGACTCCTTTCTGTCCCACAGAGGCTCACAAAGCTCTGCTTTTTCATCACATCTCATCAAATATACTTAAAGATGAAAGTTGATTGTTGTTGTCCTTCTCCGCACTCATCATATTACGGTCTCAGTGTTTATTCAATCAAATTTAATGAGGAACCTAAAACAATTATTGGTTTTCTATAGAAGAATCCAATAGATGTATTGGTGATGGTTATATGGGGCTCGAGGTTTACAGCTGAATAAAAATCTGAGAAGTGTTCTCGACTTTTAAATATGTAATTCCTAGCACTTTAAAGAACTGGAGAAGTGATGTTTCTCTGAACCTCAGGCTGTAGGCCCAAGCAAACTGGTTTCTCTCACTAATCAGAGGCAGCCTGCCTTTTCTCACATGATGAAAGGAGGGTTAGAGTGGGAACAGTCTGGTAACCACTGAGTTTGTTGTGTAGTTTCCTGATACCACTAAATCTGTCATTGCCTTTTAATCAGCACTGGAATGGTATTTTTTTATGCGTACGTTTTGCGTTTCAGTATGGCAAGCAGGGTTAGAAAACTTACTTTATATATGTAATGTGTTACTTGTCACGGAAAATATATTTCTTGAGATCAGTTATATATTACACAAGTAATCTGACTATCCTATTAATATCCAACCTTTCACATCCAGAGCTACATACATCATCAGTCTGTTTGACCATATTACTGTGCCTATATTACGTTACAACATATGATCAATAGTCATTATCATTTCATATACAACAAAGAGTATATCTATAAAGGGTATATGTATCTGAAGTGAATATCTACATGAACCCCTAATATTAATCAAATGGATATATTATTCATGATAATCCATCTTTAAACAATTCCAGATGGCAGCTTGTTGGAAATCACAAACAGACAAAGAAGGACAAAAAAGACAAGAAAAAGACAAATAGTGATATTTCCTACATCTATTGCAGGATCAATCAATATTAGAATTGAAATAATTGGCCATAACTGGATGTTGAATTTCCTTTATGGGTTTGGTATTTTTCTACTCAACTGCTTTCTTCTTCAATACAACTTATACAGTTGTGCAGCATATTTACTTGAAATAAAAAAATCTGTCAGAATTCCAGTTCTAATTGATTAAATGTCCCATTGATTGTCAGGAATATGACAATTTGAACACTTACCTGAACAAGAAATAAAAGGGGTAGTTAGTCTACTCTACTGTCAATACTTTTCTTGTCATGGTGGACTGACTGGGCCCAGTGCTTTCCAATATTGTTGAGAAATAAATGGTGCTGTCATACCTTACTGTATAGAAAAGATCTATTTCAATGTGAGAAATAATTGCCATCTGGTGCCTTTCTAGAGGTTTAATGTTTATGTTTTCTTGGTGACACTTTGATATCTCAATAAATTCAGCTGTTGAAGTCAGTTCTACGTTTGATGTCCATTATGCATGTGGGAAAAAAGATTGAATCAGCACAAATTAGATAGATCAATAAAAAGCCCCACTTCTGGTCTTTTAAAATTAAACTGTTTTTGACTAATGATTTTTGTTCCTTGAGGATTTTAATTTAGATTGCTAATTGTTTTTTCCATATGGGCCAGGATCCAAAATATGCCATTGCAAGAGTAAATTTTTCACAGGTTGTGTGCAGGTCGCAAAAACAATGATTGCTAGGCAACTTAAGCATACAACTAACATTTGAGACATTTTGCAAACACATTTCCCACATATTAGTATCCAAAAAACTGTACAATGTCTTTATTTAAATGGGTTGGGAGAGGGGATGAATTAGCCAATCAGATGCTAGGAATGATTAGGTGGACATGACAGAACACATAAGGACATGCAGCCATGAAATATGGAGATTTTACACACCTACTGCTGAGATGTGAGCCTGTCATCATTACCCAAGGGCGTTTGGATTTGATATTTATACTGAGGGAAGACTGGCTCAAGCAAAAACACACTTTCAGCTGCATCCAGTCTCCCATCCAGAGATGGACCCGGGCTGTAGCATATAGTAATTTAAATCCTGCAACCTCCGTACGTTCATATGCATGACAAGTCAACCTTGTCAACAGTCAATATCACTCAGGGTTATCATGTTTGGTCTCTGGAGTCCAGGGCAAGTGTAATCATATGGCCTATCTGTATACAGAGGTTGAAAAATCCAGTGGATATCTTTGTCTGCACTGGCCACAAAAAAAGAAAGTTTTCCATAAAATGTATAACCAGATATTGTTCTGGACGTCATTAGATTGCTGAACAGATTGTTAAAGGCTTATGTAAATGTAGCCATAAACCTGTTTTTACCAGGTGAAACCTGCGATTTCTGGCCACAAATCTGGATCTGCAGTCAACATTTGCCTAGCAACATTAAGATTAAAAAATGAGGATGTGAAGCAAAAACAAGATGCTTTTAAGATAACAGCAAAATTGATCAAACATACGAGGTGGCAATTTTTTCCACTAACACATTTTCAAAATCTTTTTGTAATCCAAAGGCAAGAGTCATCATCTGCTTTCATGGAAGTTTTTGTGATCTGTTTACAGTATAGTTGCTGGTTACGTAAATCGTTACTGTTTTTTGTAATCCATTACTACTCTACCTAGATGCCGACTGCAATACCCTGCCATACTTAACATACGGATGTCCCTGGAGGCCCGGTTTGCAGAGACATTCTGTCTTGTGTTGGAGCTTAAAAGGGGCAGTGAGAAAACAAGTGTGTTTACCAGGTTCTGTTAGGTGAACAACTAGAAATGTTTTAAAGTGATTCTGACACGTTAACTTTGACAGCGCTTTGACAACCCTTTTGATGCATTCAATCTGTATATTCTGGTCTTTTGGGTTTGTTTTCCCTAGCAAATTAAATCATATCAAGTTTTATATTTTACTGATATATTTACTTCTCACCATATTTTTGTGTTAATTAATCTGAGTCATCGATGAAAGGGTTACACTAGGCAAATGGTTGTTTTTCCTTTAAATAAATACAAGTATTTTGAGGACACAGAGTGTTGATAAACTACTTTTGAGTCAGTCTCAAACTTGTTTTTCCAGTTTTTATGTGTAGTGCATCTACACATAAGAATTGGGTTAAATCAGACGTTCATTTAATGATTGAGATATTATATCCCAATGAAAGCCATTGGAACATGTCACACAAAATCCAAGTCAATCTTCTAAGTGAGTCCGGGTCTCCTGATCATCAGGAATCAAAACAAGTCAGCGGGGGCATTTGTCAACACTCTTTACATGATGTAGGTTTACAGGTTCATGGATTGCTATTCCCATCAAGTAGGTTCATGGATTGCTATTCCCATCAAGTAGGTTCATGGATTGCTATTCCCATCAAGTAGGTTCATGGATTGCTATTCCCATCAAGTAGGTTCATGGATTGCTATTCCCATCAAGTAGGTTCATGGATTGCTATTCCCATCAAGTA
>JACXGJ010013328.1:0-16447 GCA_016801105.1 Esox niger | reverse complement strand
TCATCATGTTAAACTAGAGCTGATAGATACAGACACTGGTGTTATCTTCATCATCTTCATCATCGTCATCATGTTAAACTAGAGCTGATAGATACAGACACTGGTGTTATCTTCATCATCTTCATCATCATCATCATGTTAAACTAGAGCTGATAGATACAGTGTTATCACCATCTATGCCATTGAGAGGCAACATCACGGTCAGATGAAGCTTTAGCTGAGTAGAGTCTGCAACTCAGTAGGGGTTGGATGGCTGATAGACACAACACACACACACACATGCACGCACACACCCGCACACACGCACACACACACACACAAACAGACAGACAGGACAAACAGACAGAACAGACAGACAGGACAAACAGACAGACAGGACAGAAAGAACAGACAGGACAGACAGAACAGACAAACAGACAGACAAAACAGACAGACAGACAGAATAGCCGCTCAGCTGGTTTCTATATCAATGCAGTTCAGAGGAGGCTTGGTAAGAGTGTACCGCAAACACACACATGCACACACAGACACACACATGCACACACATGCACACACATGCACACACAGACACACACATGCACACACATGCACACACAAACACACACATATGCAAACAAACACGCGCATGCACACACAAACAGGCTTCCTTGTTGTTTGGCATGTGCAGACACAGGACATGGATGGAAGCCAAATCCACAGGGCGAGAGTGCGTGTGTGTGTTGTGTATTTGTGTGTGCTCAGAGCCCAGCGCCCTCTCAGACTGTCGCATTACGCACATTAGAGCGTGCCTCGGCCTTTGTGTGCTGTTGCCTGGTGATGGCAGAGAGGTGGGAGGAGTGTGCATGTACTCTCTGTGTATGTGAGTGTTTCTGTATGCGAGAGAGCGAGAGTGAGAGAGTGTGTGTGTGTTTGTGCATTTGATAAGACATATGTGTGTGTTTGTGGATTTGATATTTATCATGCGTTGTCATTAACAAGAGACGTATTTTATGAAATTACTTTTTCATCGGGAATGGGACCAAACAGGTAGATATATGTTCTCATGTAGCCAAATAAACAGATTCAACTACAACAGTCATTTCCCATCCAGGCCAGCACTGGTTTTCTGTGTGTGTGTTTGTGTGTGTGTGTGTTTGTGTGTGTGTTGATGTGTTTTCTTGTTTGACTGTTTCTCAGACATGTTGTTGGTCTGGTCCTGGCCTGATGCATACTAGAGATCAGGGGGTGATTTGTGCTGCATCTGTAGAAATAAACCCGCTGGCTGGAATGTGTGGATGTTCTCGGACCAGGGGGGCAACAGTTAACATTAAACAGCCACTCATTGTGTCTGACCGTATGGCCCGGCTACACGGTGAAGATGGGGCGCTTTGGGGCCGGGTTGGAGTTGTGGTGGTGTCAGTTTTTGGGGTTCAGTCTTTGGGGTGAGGAGGTTAGGCAACAGTTGGCTGATCCCTGCAGATCCCAATTTAATCAGTGATACTGTGAAAATCCACATGTCCTACTAGGTGTTTTAGTAGTGGCAGTATATTAATGAAAACATCATCATATTCATTAAACAGATTTAAACAAACTTGGATCAGGATGCCGTCCTTTCCGTCTTAAAACCCCAGAACCCCAACATCAAAAAATGTCGGTAGCTGGTGTCGCTTTCAGAGATCCCTGAAAATGTGGGAGATTTCATAACCCTTTTACACAAACCAACAAACAGGAGAGTGAGGGTATGTAGGGAGATCAAGCATTCCAAATGGCACACTATATTTCAGAGATCAGAGCCCAAGACAAACATAGTGGCACAATTCCCTAGGGGCTACTTAGGGAATAGGGTGCCAGGTAGTGGGCTACTTAGGGAATAGGGTGCCAGGTAGTGGGCTACTTAGGGAATAGGGTGCCAGGTAGTGGGCTACTTAGGGAATAGGGTGCCAGGTAGTGGGCTACTTAGGGAATAGGGTGCCAGGTAGTGGGCTACTTAGGGAATAGGGTGGCAGGTAGTGGGCTACTTAGGGAATAGGGTGCCAGGTAGTGGGCTACTTAGGGAATGGGGTGCCAGGTAGTGGGCTACTTAGGGAATAGGGTGCCAGGTAGTGGGCTACTTAGGGAATAGGGTGGCAGGTAGTGGGCTACTTAGGGAATAGGGTGGCATTCGGGACTAGAGTGACGATATCATCATACTCTGCGGAGCTGTGTCGTAGTTCCCATTTATAAGACAAACTGACTGAAAATGTCTGTGGATGTACTGGCCTGACTGCACTGCGGTAGAGACAGAGCAAGAGGCAGTGAGCGTGTGCCAGTGTGTGTGTGAGCGTGTGTGTATGTGTGTGTGTGTGTGTGTGTGTATGCCGAAGTGGACAGCTCATCAGTAATCAGAGAGATGTGTTCAGTTTTCTCTGCAGGACTTCGTTACCAGACAGGTAAACAAGCGTACCTCGGGTAATGAACAACATGGCGATAATGCAACCAATACACAAAGACATTGCCTACATTATCATGAGGCCTGCACTCTGCCAACTACCTCCCCTGTGTCCTTGAAGATCTTGGTGCCATGGGAACAAGGACTTGACTTTACACCTAGACACAAAATGACAGAACAGAAACAGGAAACAGGAAACTAACAGTAGACAAACTGGAGACTAACAGCAGACTAACTGGAGACTAACAGGAAACTAATGGTAAATAAACAGCAGACTAACTGGAGACTAATGACAGATGAACAGGAGACTAATGGGAGACTAATAGGAGACTAATTTGAGAGACAAACTGGAGACAAACGGAGACTAACGGCAAAATAACGGGAGACTATATGATACTGTGCATGTAAACATGTTTAATTGCAATGAAAAAATGCCCAAAATAACCCACCAACATAAATTAAAGTACCAGGTAAAATAAAAGAACCCACCAGGTTAAATTGAATAACCCACCAGGTTATATAAAATATTCCACCACATTAAATAAAAGAACCAACGTACCAGGTTAAATAAAATAACCCACTAGGTTATAATTATTATAACTCACCAAGTTAAATAAAGTAACCCACCAGGTTATAATTATTATAACCCACCAAGTTAAATAAAATAACCCACCAGGTTATAATTATTATAACCCACCAAGTTAAATAAAGTAACCCACCAGGTTATAATTATTATAACCCACCAAGTTAAATAAAGTAACCCACCAGGTTATAATTATTATAACCCACCAAGTTAAATAAAGTAACCCACCAGGTTATTACTATAATAAGCTAAATGGTTAAATAAAAAATAAAGAAGTTATAAAATATTATCACAACTCTTATCCCAGCAGATGTTATCTTCGTCCTGTTTACAGCTCTAGTCCCATATTTCCATTTCTACAACCAGGGAGGAAAACTCTATATTACTTTACATACATCATATACATGTACAGCTGCTAATACTGTTGCCTTTCCCACTCCCTTTTCCACAGTCCTCTGGCAAACCGCCTGTTTTAACTTGTAACAGTAGCAAACATTTGCGCAACACAAACAGGCAGCGTATCAAAGTTGCAAGAGGCCGATGGTCTAGAGTTATTTTTTCATCAGCATTGCAAATATTAGCTAAAATGAAGCAGACCAGATTGGCCAAGGAAAATCAAACTGACACACTGTCAAATTCTGGCAACCCGGGGCTAGAGTGACTGCCCAGAGGGTGGATATCTGCTTAATATAAACAATGTGCTATTTATGAAAAATAGCACATTGTTTTTTTTGCACAGTAATTCACAGACCAGGCATCAAAGGCAGGTTCTTTCAGCAACTCAGGCTACGACATGGGAGCACACTTAATGAGATCAGATTACTTTACAAATGTAGCCGCGTAGGTGGTTAAAACACATTGTATTGCCCCGATACAGTGTATGCCCATGATTACTATAATACCCCAAATGAAAACAGACAGAGAATGTTGTACCCCACAACTAGCCGCTGCACAGGAATATTACGCGGCTACACCGATCAAACCGTGTCAGTAAAGAACGTTTAAAGGGGGTCCGGCATCAGACACATAAGTTAGAGGAGAACGAGCGGCAACGACGCGCTGAGCACGATCCACACACATGCAGGAGCTTTTAAGTCTTAGGCAAGAAACACACATATTCAGAGGAAAGTCTGCCAGAAACAAATCCAGTGAGCCCGGAGAATGGGTTTGGAGGCAGTGTCGCCTTGCTGTAGTCACAAAGAGACACAGGCTCTCTCCATCCATCCCCTGGTAAAAGTGGAACTTGCTATAGGGTGTCTGGTACAGTATCCTATCCTTGAAGCCCACCGGATGGATGATGCCTCTTTGCCCTGATGATGCCAGGCTCACAAATTCACTTGTCTGCACATGGATGACTGAGCAACAGAGCGCCCTCCGCCCGTCCAGATGTTGGCCTAATTCACAGAGACGGGCGGCGTGTGTAGCCCGTTTAAATGCCCTCGTGCCGGCTGCCAGCCAGGGCCGTGCCGCGAGCCAGCGTTGTTCCTCTGTATCCACACCCTCTGGGTGACAGCTGAGGAAGCACCGGGCCAGCCGATCCACGTAGCCGGTTAAAGTCCCGGTCCTGAAGCACTGACCAGCCCCGCCACGGCCTCATCAGGGACTAGGCTCGTGTTCAGAACCTTTTGGCCGGTTTCTGAAACGGGCACACACGCGCACCGGTTGAGTGACATTGGACCATTTCAGTTTTCAGTTTGTACTTGGCTGAACACATAGTGAAGGTGAAGCCCCGCAGTCGCTCTGTGGTGTCTCGTCGAGGGGGGAGAAACACTGAGCGCTCAATTAGTTTCCATTCTTGAGGTGCTCCATTGTGGACAGGCTCGGTTTGAGTGTTGAAACCAGCCACACTGCTGTGTTGAAGAAGCAACAGGGGGATTTGAAAACCCATTGGCCTGTTTAGGAAGTTAATCCACTGTGGTACTGGGTTCCTCTGACATGCATAGAGAGGGATTTAAACAGTGGCAGTCACTAGGTGGAAAAACACAATCTCCCAGATGGCAGAGAGAGAGAGAGAGTCTAAGAGAGAGACAGAAAGAGAGTGAGACAGGGCTATGAGTCGCTTGAACATGGTGTTGTGGGATTTGACTTGCAGATGTGACCTGATGGCATGGGTTCCTCAGAGTAATTAGAGCAGGGCGTCTGGGGACCAAGGTGAGATGGTGAGACAGACTGTGTGGTCACGTCGGCCAGGGGACTGGGTCGGGGTTGGCACCTCTACCACATGTCTCCTGGCAACGGGACTGTCTAAAGGCACACACCACCGGCTGTGAGACACACAAACACACACACTCACATGCACGCGTACGCACACAAACACATTCTCAGATGTGCTGCACTGGGAGACAGATGTCACTGAGGAAAAAACAGGGAGGTGATGAGGGATCATTTTACACAGATTGCAAGGGGGTGGAGTTTGACTGTCGGTCCGTCTGTCCGTCTGTCGCAGCACAGAACAACCCCCCCCTCTGGGGGAATTATACCAGAGGAACGTATATGACGCTGTTTGGGCTGCTCTTGGTTTTGATTGTCTGGGTTGGGAACGTACAGTGTTTAGGTCCATTCTCTGGTTGCATTTAGACAAACAGCAAAACTCTGGATTTGTTTGTTTATTTTCGTAAACTGGTATTTCGACTAATCAGATCAGCTCCGAAAGACTCGTCCGTGACTGGGCAGGCTTCTGAAGAGCTGGAGACACAATGTTTTAGTTTTCAGAGCACTATGTCTGACTGTTCTGTCTGAGTGCTCTACATCTGAGTGCTCTACATCTGAGTGCTCTACATCTGAGTGCTCTACATCTGAGTGATCTACATCTGAGTGCTCTACATCGGAGTGCTCTACATCGGAGTGCTCTACATCTGAGTGCTCTACATGTGGGTGCTCTACACCTGAGTGCTCTTCATCTGAGTGCTCTGCATCTGAGTGCTCTACATCTGAGTGCTCTATATCTAAGTGCTCATCTGAGTGTGCTCTACTACTCACCTGTGAAGACTGAGATAGATGCTATTCTGATTCACTCTCTCTCTACCTCCCTCTCCAAGCTAAATGCAGAAGGCAAAGTGCAGGTCCATCTTCTGATTCTCCTTGAGCTGTCTGTCATCAGGTTTAAACTGGTGAGGCAGGCTAGCGTTGGGCCGGTCTACTGGGGTTAATGTGGCTGATCGGTAATGACAGAGAGCTACTTGATATGCGCATGTTGGGTCCTTTCTGTAAGGTCAATATTTCAATGAGGCACGCACGCACACACACGCACTTAGGCACTTGGGTGCGTAACACACATGGGACTGATTGGGCCACAGGAGGGGCAATCACTGTGCTTTGTGACCAATAGCCTGTCTGAAACAGACACAATGTATCCAGCAGCACAGGAAAGAGCCTGATGTCTTTAATAGGCATGACACAAGCAACAGACAATGTCAAGAGTTCACTTTAATCCTAACTGTCACATATCTCCATAAAATAACACAAATTATCGGAACCTGCAATAAATATGAACATAAAAGGGCCTTATGAAATACTCACAAGTAATGAGCTTTATTTAAATATTCCAACATGAGGAATATACAGTACTTGATTCATCTTCATTCACGATTGGCATCCATGTTTTCAGTACTTTGGGCACACTTTCAATCAAGGGATAACAGCCCAGAAATCATTCTTACATTTCTTTATGGGCTTGGTGAAGACATTGGAAAGGATCCCAGACCATTTCCTATACAGAATCATTCCAGCTCAATGAGATACTTCTCTGTGTGACTGCCCTGCCCTCTTCAATTCAGACCATAGGATTTTAATGGGATTCCAGACCGGAGACCTTTTTAGTTTTGTGGTCAACTACCAATTTCTTTGTGGATTTCATGTTCTTTGGGTCAATGACGATTCAGCATTCTAGCAGTGGCAGACAGGTTTTTACCTAAACTGTCCTGGTACATGGTAGAGTTCAGGTTTTTACCTAAACTTTCCTGGTACATAGTAGAGTTCAGGTTTTTATCTAAACTGTCTTGGTACATGGTAGAGTTCAGGTTTTTATCTAAACTGTCCTGGTACATGGTAAAGTTCAGGTTTTTATCTAAACTGTCCGGGTACATGGTAGAGTTCAAGTTTTTACCTAAACTGTCTTGGTACATGGTAGAGTTCAGGTTTTTATCTAAACTGTCCTGGTACATGGTAGAGTTCAGGTTTTTATCTAAACTGTCCTGGTACATGGTAGTGTTCATGACCCAGGTGCCCTAAACAGCCCCGGGACAAGCGGCCCCATAAACCTCCAAGACCCAACATCATCTTTTAAAGTTGGTGAAAGGTTAGTTTCTGTATTCCTAGCCCTCTTACCACACCAAACCAATGCTGTTGTGACAGTTGTATTTTTGTTTCACCTGACCATGGTTCAATCCAAGCTAATAAGCCAAAGGCCAGGAGATAACATGTCGTTCTTTCTTGGCAACCCTCCCAAACTGGCAGTTGGCACGGAGGTGGTTTTAAACTGTAGACTGGCACCCTGAGAGGAGGATCAAGACCCTCCAGCTGTGGCCTTTGGGAGTCTCCTCGGCCCCTCGATCCATTGTCATCACTGGTGTTCTCTACCAGGCTAGTTCATCATTGGTGTCTTCTACCAGGCTAGTTCACCACTGGTGTTCTCTACCAGGCTAGTTCCTCACTGGTGTCTTCTACCAGGCTAGTTCATCACTGGTGTTCTCTACCAGGCTAGTTCATCACTGGTGTCTTCTACCGAGCTAGTTCATCACTGGTGTCTTCTACCGAGCTAGTTCATCACTGGTGTCTTCTACCGAGCTAGTTCATCACTGGTGTTCTCTACCAGGCTAGTTCACCACTGGTGTTCTATACCAGGCTAGTTCACCACTGGTGTTCTCTACCAGGCTAGTTCATTACTGGTGTTCTCTACCAGGCTAGTTCACCACTGGTGTTCTCTACCAGGCTAGTTCATCACTGGTGTCTTCTACCGGGCTAGTTCACCACTGGTGTTCTCTACCAGGCTAGTTCATCACTGGTGTCTTATACCGGGCTAGTTCACCACTGGTGTTCTCTACCAGGCTAGTTCATCACTGGTGTCTTCTACCGAGCTAGTTCACCACTGGTGTTCTCTACCAGGCTAGTTCATCACTGGTTTATCATGCATCCTAATAATTGTGAATACATATGTTATCAGTTGCAACCAAAAAAAAACAAAAACAAATATTCCCTCATTTTTGTTATGAATAAAAGTCAAACTGCATATGTTCATGGTACCAGACAAGGCAAGCTTTATTTAGAGAGCCAAAGAAATTGGGAGAAAGTCAAATGTCCAAAATGATTTTCAAACAAATACACATCAACCAGAAAAGCATAACAAATAGCAGTAGCTATCAAATAAATATTTAGATCCACAACAACATTTTTATCTCATCTCAAACAGACATTTTTTGCGACATTCTGTAAAGATGTCTTTACAAATATTATAAAACAAGATATGTACAATCAAACAACTTTTATAGGACATGCTAGGAGTTAGACGGTTAGACACACTGACTGTACTACACAACTGCTGGCTGAATATTAATTGACATGATCCATGAAATGCTTCTATGTCCAACATCTGATCCATCTGAATGAGCTCCGGACTTGAAACGGCAAACTTAAAGTGAACTAAAGACGGAACTCACATAAACAATACTTGTAACTGTCATTCCAGGAACTTGACCCATGAAATCGAAGCAGCATCTGGAGTTACAATGGATATGCACCCTTGCACAATTCCCCCGACTTCCCTCAGTCTCTGCCGCGAACCAACCGACAAGCTAGCATTGGTCTGAATTGGTGTCCTGTGTAGAACTGTTGCTAGGCAATGCTGAGGAATTCCAGTGTGTGACCAAGGAACTAGAGCCTTTGTGCAAATCAAATCCCACCTGTTGTCATGGTGACTGTGTGACTTTATGCCACATGGGCTGTCCACAGCCAATCAAATAGTGAGTTAACGCTCACTCAGTTACAGAGGTAAAACAAAACCAAGGATTCAATTCAAGTTCAATATCAAAATAAAAACACAATAAAACAAAAATGGAAAAATATCTTTCTTTGGACAGGGCCGGCCTGTGCATTTTCTTTTGACTTCTAAATCTGCAAATTCATACTTCCTTATGTCCTAGCCCTTTCCGTTGTCAAAAGTTAGGAGACAACCACATAACGTATCTCAGTGCAAAAACAAAACACAAGCCAAAAGCAGCTGGTTTATCTAGTGTTTCAGATCTCTCCTTGTTTACTTCTTATTTCCTACTCTCTAATTTCCCAGCGATAGTGTACAGCTGATAGCACAGATTCGCTGATGTGTTCAGGATTTCCCTTTCGACTGAAAAATTCAAAACTCTTTTAGTTGTAGAACGATGATGTCATTGGTCACCCTGGATACCAGTGGCTACGGATGGACCGGTAGGAAAGAATGGGGTGAACACAGATCGGATGTTGATTTTACAGCAGACGGCTGTGCCTGCTGTTTCCCCACCGCTCTGTGTCCATGGAGAAGCAACACGACATACTGATCATCACATATTAATCACAGAGCTGCACTTTTTATTGGCAGTCAATCTGTCAACTTCGGTGTCACTTAAATGGTTATTGCTTGATGGCGAAAGCAGAGGTCTATGCCATTCGTTAGGAACACATGAAGCCAAAAGTTTAAGGGGAAAAAACTATCATAGTTTTGCCACACACTGGACCAGACGGCAAACCTCCTGTTGCTGGGATTCAAGGGATGCTCCTTTGTAGGTGTAATTGAGAATCAAGTTAGAGAGGGAAGAAAAGAAACATTCAGAAGAGTGGAGACAAATGATATGGAGTGCTACATGCGACTGTTGAAAACTAAATAAATCAACAGGTGCATTTTCAACAATCAGGCTGAAACTTGATAAGAAGGCCATTATAGACACTGCATACTGGTTGATCTTGGTTGATTATCAAAAAGAAGACTTTTACGCAATGCTACAACACTTCCTGCTGTGAACTGGAAACCACACGTCCCCAGTGGATTTGGCCTGGCAAGCTTTGAAAAGCATCTTCTAATTTCAAACAGGCGGGTAATTTCAGTGGCTGGGTGGCGGTACTGCAGCGGTTCAAACTGCAGATTGCCTCTTTAAAGGAGAATTTCCCGCAGGGCCAACATAACTTCACTAATGAATACTAAACCGTGTTCTGTCCACGGTTAGAACCAGGCCCAACTCACAGTAAGTGGTTTCCTCTTTATTGAAGCACTCATCATCCGATGGTCCTCCCCAGTCTAATTGTGGGAGAGAACTGGAGATATATGTTCTCTTGTTCATGGCTCCAGTTATTTCAATTATTTTCTGCTTTCCTTTTCCTACCTTTATCCCAAATGTCAGATCTATCAGTTTCAATCTTTGTCTCTTTAGCCTGGTGAACCAGGCTCACACTTCAAAATCTAGACCTCTGTCTGCCTGTCTGCCTGCCTGTTTGTCCTTCTGTCTGCTTGTTCGCATCTCTTTTCCACTTAATCAGACCCTATTTGTCTCTATCTCCTTCCCTCAAGGCTGAGTCAATGAGGTGTTGAGGTCCTCTGTTCTCTCTGTGGTCAAATGAAACACTCCTGTCTCCACACCCTTCCTCCACCAGGCAGCCCCTACTGGGCTTAAATCAAGAAGAGCACAAACACCCATTTGGTAATCGATTTGGTCACATGGCTACACTTTAAAGTCCACACTCCGCTGTTTAGCAGGGATATGGTATTTACTAACATCTGGTGTATAATCATGTTAGATTTTTTGTAAAAATAGGAGTTGTCTTTTTACATCTGAAAATACTAAATTGTCATCCGTTGCACATTTTTTTTCAATTTGGATGAAATCGACATGTGCCTGAGGAGTAGTGACATCACACCACTGGGGTTGCACATCCTTGCTGCAACAGAAAAAGAAATGGTTCGCTGATGATCAAAATGCCAAGATACTGTAGTGAGAAATATGAGATATGCACTGGAGAATAGATCAGGACAAAGCGGACAGCGAGGTGTCCACCTGTTCTGAGTTGATTTCACTTTGAGGGGGGGTGAGGAAGGATTCAACATGGAAGAAGAGCCTTCTCTCGATGAAGCCATCGTGATGAAACCCTCCCCCCCCTTCCCCGAGCCGACTGGTCGGGGTACAATCGGTGCAGCATGTGGGGGGGGGTGACAACCCCCCGCAACCCGCCCCACGTCTTCGCTCACATGACGGAGCAGCTCTTAGTCTTCTCCTTCTTGAAGGTGGAGGACAGCAGCTCGGAGCGGCTGGGTAGGTGGAGGAGTCTTTTGGAGAGGCGTCGGGTGGGGCTGGGCTTGGTGGACGGCTGCAGGTTGTTGATGCAGGCCAGGGCGGCCGTGCGGAACACGCTGTGGATGCTTTTCTCTGAGGTGAAGGCTGAGCACTCCAGGTAAGCTCCGGCCCCCAGCTGCTTGGCCATAGAGGAGCCCTGGGCAGCAGGAAAGAGCATAACTGAGACCTGGTTTTCCACACCGCAGACTTAACTGTACATGTCCATCGAAAACACATGAACGGGCGGCGGTGTGTGCGTACGTTTATATACACTGTGGCAGTCATAAGTTTGGACACGCCTACTCACTCAAGGGCATTTCTTTATGTTTACCAATTCCCACATTGTAGAATAATACTGAAGACAATGAAAATAACAAAATAACACAAATGGAATAATGTAGTAACCAACAAAGTGTTAAACAGATCAAAATATATTTTGTATTGTAGATTCCTCAAAGTGGCCACACAACTTTGCACACACTTAGTATTCTCTCAACTAGCACGGTTTTCCAACAGTCTTGAATGAGGTCCCACATATGCTGGGCACTTGGTGGCTGATTTTCCTTAACTCTAAGGTCTAACTCATCCCAAATCCTCTCAGTTGTGTGGAGGTTGGGTGATTATGGAGGCCTGGTCATCTCACACAGCACCATCACTCTCCTTCTTGGTCAGACAGCCCTTACACAGCCTGGTGGTGTGTTTTGGGTCATTGTCCTGTTGAAAACCCAATGATAGTCCCACTAAGTGTAAACCAGATGGGATGGAGTATCGCTGCAGAATGCTGGGGAAGACATGTTGGTTGAGTGTGCCTTGAATTCTAAACAAATCACAGAGTGTCACCAGCAAAGCACCCCCACACTATCCCTTCATGCTTAACAGGAATCACACATGCGCAGGTCATCAGTTCACCCACTCTGCATCTAACAAAGGCAAGGCAGATTGAACCAAAATTAACAAATCTGGACCCAGCAGACCACAGGTCGAATGTTTATTTCTCATGAGCCTTGGTCCCTTGCATGTTTCTTATTATTATTGGTGTCCTCCAGAAGTGGTTTCTTTGCAGCAATTTGACCATGATGGTCTGATTCACAGTCTCTCCTGAACAGTTGATGATGTCTGTTACTTGAACTGTGTGATGCATTTATTTGTGCAGCAATCTGAGGTGCAGTTAATTGCAATTTCTGATGCTGGTAACTGTAATGAGCGTATCTTCTGCAGCAGAGGACAGTCTTCCATTCTTGTGGTGGTCCTCATGAGAGCCAGTTTCATCAGAGTGCTTGATGGTTTTTGTGACTGACCTTCAGTCTGTATTGACAGACCTTCATGTCTTAAAGTGATGATGGACTGTCATTTCCTTTTGCTTATTTGAGCTGTTCTTGCCATAAAATACATCAACCCTATGTCACAACACAACTGATTGGCTCAACCATATTAAAAAGGATAGAAATTCCTCAAATTGACTTTTAACAAGGCACACCTGTTAATTGAAATGCGTTCCATACCTCATGAAGCTTGTTGAGAGAATACAAAGTGTGTGAAAAGCTGTCATTAAGGCAAAGGGTGGCTGGCTACTTTGAATAAGTACGTCACTACATGATTCCCTGTGTTACTTTACAGTTCTTAGGTCTTCACTATTATTCTACAATGTGTGAAAAAGAACAACTATCAAAATCCCCTTGAATAAGTGGGTGTGTCCAAACCTTTGACTGGTACTGCGTGTGGGTGAGTGACCTCTGTCTCACCTGCTCATGGGTGATGGGGACCTGTTTCACATTCGACAGCTCCATTAGAGTGCAGACATCTGTGCGCAGGTCGGTCTTACAGCCAATGAGAAGGATTCGTGTGCTGGGGCAGAAGTCAAGGATCTCCGTCTTCCACTGGAGAGACAGCACAATGTCAACATAATGAACTGATGAGGAGAATGACCCCAATTACAAATAAGCTTCTGTCTCATGTAGTCTAAACCCAAGGTAATAATCCACACAAAAGTACACAAATAGATCTTAGATAGCAACAATACATTGTCGAACCTAAACAGCAACTTCTGAAAAGCCTGATAACAACCAAATCATTTGAGCCCAATGGCTGTAAAATGTAACGACAGCTCTGAGGTCTTGAACGCAGATATGAAAGAGACAAAGTGCGAGAGAGAGCGAGAGAGAGCGAGAGAGAGCGAGAGAGAGCGAGAGGCCAGTACCTTCTTGAGTCCACAGTCGAAGGTGTCCGGACGGCTGATATCGAAACAGAGGAGCACAGCATCAGAGTCGCTATAACACAGAGGCCTCACGTTGTCATAGTAGGGAGAACCTGGAGGAGAGGAGAAGTGGATCGTTACCAGGGGTCAATATTTCAGCCAAATATCTGCTGCTGTCTCCTGGTCCCCTTGCATCCGTCAGTTAGCGGGTACGCTTTGGTGCAGGAAGAGGTTAGTTCCCCCGTGTGGATCAGATGGTAGAAATGCACTGCTTGCCTAAATAAAAAGGATTATGGACATAAAGAAAATGCCTACAAGTGTCATTCACCCTCACCAGATATGGCCACAGGTGCACTGTGTATAAACAGAATGAGGTTTTCTTTCAGAAATACACTGAACAAAGGCCATGTGTTATTGAGGAGCGACAGAGGGAGTCAGAAGACAGGGATGGTCTCTCGGGGGTATCACTTCTCATGTTGAGCTGACATTGCCATCCCCTTCTCCTCACGCCTCCGTCTCCATCCTCGCGTCGGTGTTTCAGAAGGAGACGACAATCGAGGCACTAAATCCACATTGATCTTTTTTAAGCAGTGGATTAAGCAGGTGGAACAGAGCGTTGAGTCCGGCTGGAGGGGGGGGGGGGGGGGGGGGGGGGGGGGGGGGGGGGGGGGGGGGGGGGGGGGGGGGGGGGGGGGGGGGCGGCAGGGCAGGCAGGCAGACGTTCCCACTCGTGTGCTCGGAATCCTTAAGCGAACCCCCACCCCCAACGCGTCCTTGCCCCTCCCCGTCCTCCCTCCGCCCAGCGTGGCGCAATACCTCTAGTCCCTCTGCCGTTACCACAGCAACAGCCTTGGAACGTCTGCCTGAGGCGTTCCTCCCACCTCTCTATAAAGGCCGGCCGCGACTGCCAATCAGTCATCTTTACAGTCGGCGCGGAAGCGCCGCTTGCTGAACCTGTATGCCGGGGCCGGTGCTCGACACGCTCCTCTGTCGAAACGGCGTCGGGTCACGAGACACACAGGCACACACAGCCACAGACACAAGCAGGCAAATACACAGCCGGGTTCCACGCTCTCTGTCTCTCTCTTTTCTCTCACTCTTTCTCCTGCTGTTTGTTGGTAATATTTGGCCTCAGTGAAAGGTGATTCCCGTATCTTTGTCTAATCAACGGGAGAAATGGGTGGCTGAGAGTGATAATCGTGTCAGCTATGATTACATGGGAATTCCAACAGGTATCTGATGGCTATAATCTTCTGGCAATAAATAAGACACTAGCCGAAGACATCACAATTCATTATCCATTATATAACCAAGCTAACAGATTTGAAAATGTAACACAAGGCCTATAGAACAACACAGTAAAAGGTACCTACAGAAGGACCTGATTGGTATACAGTACATCAGGCCATAAATAGTTAATGATTCCCACATTATCAAAGGGTGAAACTGATTTGCCAGCCGCCGTGAGACGTGTGCGGAATAATGACAAGCTGTGGTAGAACATCTGAGCAGACTGAGGTTCTGGACAGCTTGTTGCATCAGCAGGAAGTCACAGATTTAAGTACCATTATCAAGATCACTACTGTTATCGTTCAAATGAAAGATGCAGGGCAGATATAAAAGACAGATATTCCCGGTCCTGTCGATGACGTCACACAACAACGAGAAAACAACACACACAAATTGGGAGAATGAGACAATGGCCTTTTTGTGTAGGAGGTGTTTGAAAAACATGTCTGGAATGATTTACCTCTTCGTTTGGAACGAAACTCTGGAGCCAGATTAGGAGATCCAATCATACTTGATTACGACAGACCAATCCCGGTTGTAGACTATTATATCAGCCAACCGGGACAGCAAACCAGGAAATATATACTGTATAGTGTTTAAACTGAAATTAAAACTAAACATTCAAACATTTAAGCAAAGGAGCAGAGAGTGTTGACAGTCATGATGAGAATGTTAGTCAATGTCTGTGTGTAGTTGGCTAGCCTAGCACACCTCTGCTCCCAGGTAAGATTAAGAGGTGTGTGTGTGTGTGTGTGTGTGTGTGACTCTGCATTAAATCGCCACTGATCAAAATGCACCAATCAATGGACACGATGCACACAGGGGGGCTAAGGAGCCATTTCAATTAAATACTGACAAATTACTCAGGAGGAGGAGGAAGATAAGAGGGAGAGGTAGAGGGAGTAGTGAAGGATAGACGAAGGAAGGAGGAAGAGAGGGAGAGGTAGAGGGAGTAGTGAAGGATAGACGAAGGAAGGAGGAAGAGAGAGGGAGAGGTAGAGGGAGTAGTGAAGGATAGACGAAGGAAGGAGGAAGAGAGAGGGAGAGGTAGAGGGAGTAGTGATGGATAGACGAAGGAAGGAGGAAGAGAGAGGGAGAGGTAGAGGGAGTAGTGACAGATAGGGAGGAGAAGGGAGAGACAAAGAGGGAGGGGGTGGAGACAGGGTGTACTTACGGATAGAGGGAAGAAGGAGGGAAAGACAGAGAGAAAGGGATATATATCTATAGAGAGAGAGAGTGCGATAGTGAGAGGGAGGATGGGGAGGGAGAGAGGGAGGGAGGGAGGGAGGGACAGTAAAAGGAAGGAGGAATGGAGGGAAAGCCAGGAGGAAGGAGTAAGGTTGTCAGCAGCAGATCACAGTGACACCTCCTCCGGCATTAATCACCACCCACAGCCTGATGTCAGAGAGCAGCCATTTCTCTCCCCTTCTATCTCCTCCCAAACACAGGAGCGCACCCCCTCCTCTTGTCTTTCCTCTTCTACAGGCCTCCCCTACACAACACAACACACCACAGAGCAATCCTACAGCTCCACAATGTCACCACAGACACACAACACAACACACCACAGAGCAATCCTACAGCTCCACAATGTCACCACAGACACACAACACACCACAGAGCTATCCTACAGCTCCACAATGTCACCACAGACACACAACACAACACACCACGGAGCTATC
>JACXGJ010013327.1:0-16451 GCA_016801105.1 Esox niger | reverse complement strand
CATATTCTGCTCAGTAAGTAGGCTATGGCTACCTAATTGGGTTTCTTCTCCTTGTTTTTATATAAACACATCTATCCTGAAGCTCAACACATATCTTACACTAAAACAGAATCACATCAACTGCTATATTTTATGTTAAAATTGATTTATTAGTAAATCAGACCAATGTGATTAGATTAAAAGTCTTCTGAAGGATCAGGACAAGGACTTACTGTGTCCTTAGTTAAGACACATTTGTTGGATAGCTTGCTAGTCAAATGGATGGTTGCTGACTAGCTGGATGAATTGTTGGATGGATTGTTAGGTTGCTTGGTCAGTTGGCCATTTTTCAGTTAGTTGATGTCCCCCATAATGAAGAGAGAAACCTCATTCAACAGTTCCTCCAGCCTTTTCATGATGAGAGTCTCCTTTCCAAGTGAGCTCAGATCAGGACTTGACAGTTCTGACCAGGGGTAGCTAATCACTGATGTCAGATAGCTGGGTGTGCTGTCACTTGCAATGTCACCTGAGTCAGTTGTGCTGGAATGTTCTGGTTTAATGGTTATCACACATTGTCTAAAGAATGTGCTTCCAGCTTGCTTCTCACCAGTAGTTTTGGCTCCCTCATATCCTGGAAACGATAGGGGTGCACACCTGGCAACACCTACCAGTCCAATGAACAGTCCATGGAACCTGTGTACTTCTGCACTGATGACAGTAATGTGCCCGATTGGCATGAGGTTGAGGCTAAGGTTTGGAGAATGGAAGAAAAATGAGATTGTTGAGCAGGCGGACATGTTTCTAGAAGGCTGAGTGACAGTACTGTTTGGAAACCACTCAAGGGAAATGCTGATCTTCTCAACTTGAGTTTGGTTTCCACTAGGATGACCAAATTTTCAAGGTTTCTGACTGTTCTTGTCCTGAAAAGTCTGGCCTTTTCTGGGTCTGGTTTCAGTTGATCTCTTTTCTTTCTTCTGGAAGACCCTGGACGTTGATTTGGAAGTTGTTTTGTTCGACTTTTCATAATCATGAACTGCTGGAAGTTAGCGTAATTATCTTCCTTTTCATCACAGTTGATTCTACAAAAGGACAGCATTAAAAGAAACTGGAAGGCAGCCACAATCAACTGGCTTTTCTTCTTCTTTTTCTTATGCACTTTAACATCCTCCTCTATATGCTCAGATTGTCTCTTGGGGACAATCGGGCTCTGAACTTAAGCCAGCTTAAAGAAGGTCCACTCAGTCTAATCAGTCTTGAGTTTTCAGTCAAGGTCAAAAATAGACATCACAATGTCACTATAGGCTTGTTTTTTCTACTGGAAAAAAAAGTATTTTTTTCAAAGGAATTTCAGATCCTGATTTATAGGTACCGTGTACGTGAAATAAGAAAGTAAAACCTACAGTTGAGAAGTTAGTCTGGCGTTCTTTGCATCTTGAAATGACTTCTGGGATATCAGATGTGTTCTCGCTGACCAAGTCACCAACCCATGCATCCTCTATAAAAGAGGCAGGTCAAGTACACATCCGGGCATTTTGATAACTTACTTTCTTTGGAATGGAACAGTACTCCGGCCATGAAAGATCACGTCAATCGAGGTTACAAGTACACAAGGACGGATAAAAACGTGGATTAATAAACGCTCTGTCTTGACGCAATTCATAGAAAATGAATTGCATCTGTTCGAGGCACCGGACGCACTGGAATAGTTAACGTGATAAAAACGTCCACTATGTTGTTAACGGTGATAAAATCATTAACGGCGTTAGGCATTTTTAATGAATCGTATATGTTAATGGGTTAATTTTGACAGCCCAATTAGGAATATAATCATACCTGTTCAATCAACTCAAGCCAATGTCTTTTACAATTTAAGTTTTTCACAGGTGATGCAACTTTTAAAAAATGTATTCACGTAGAAAATTGTATGATTACACTTATTTATGTAACATAATAACATAATTGAACTGATTAAGAAAAACCAAACAACAACTCATTTATTACAGGCTCAATTCGGACGTTATTCAGATGTTTTTGGATCAGAAATGAGGACACACATTAAATAGCTCTGAGAATTGTCAAATACCCTACATTTAGTGAGAATTTGAAATGTATCCAAATTTGAAATGATCTGGAAAACCCAGATCTTCGGAATGTTGTTTTTGTTTTGTTTTGGAATGTCAATCAATCAATCACATTTATTTTATAAAGCCCTTTTTACATCAGCAGTTGTCACAAAGTGCTTTCACAGAACACCCGGCCTTAAACCCCAGGGAGCAAACACCAATAGTGATGAACTTCAGTGGCTAGGAAAAAATGTGTATCTTTCTCCTCTGCGTTTCATGAGGAAAAATATATATAATCTATCCTTATATTGTAAAAGTATTACTATTCACGTATTATTATTACTGATATACTTGTATCTGTCTCTTTCTATCGATCTATCCCTCCCTCTGACTGTTTCTCGTTTATCACCATCACATTAATGACATATCTGACATCCTGACAACAAAGGGGTAAGACACTGCAGGTGTTGTTTAGTTTAACAGATGAAAACATCACTGCCTGCCTCCTGAGAAAGGGACCATTTTGTAACCTTTAGAAACACTGTGCACACACATACACATGTATGCACACATAGTGAGAGAGACACAGAGCCAGAGAAACACACAGAGAGATACAGAGAAAGACTCAGAGGGAAACAGACAGAGAGATACCGAGAGAGAGCGAAACAAAACCAGAGAGAGAGAGAGAGAGAGGAACACAAACATTAATATTGCAGGAGTTGGGCTGGGGGTTGGAGTAGGATGCAGATGCAGACGCTCTCACTGTCAATCATTGTCAAAGACACAGACCTTGCAATGAGCCTCCCTGACGGTCAGGGGGAAACCAAATGTGAGTTACACACACGTACACCTAGACACGCATACACACAGGCACACACATATCCACCGGATGGTGACTGGGGAGATGCAAACAGAGGGTGTGTGTGTGTGTTGGTAGGGGTGGGCTCTGATGTCTGCTCTGGGATGTGTTTGAGAAGAGGAAAGTGAGTGTGAGAACGAGGAAATGAAAACGGTGAGGATGGGTTGAGAGAAGGTAAGGTATTAGGAGATATTTTGAAACTATATTTCAGTTAGGATTCATCTTGAATGTGTTTAATGCAGTGAGCTTTGCCAAGTCACAAGTACACCTAATGTGAAGCACCAAATCTTCCTCTCTTGGTTCCTCCCATTGTCTCTTCTCTGCATTTTCCTCTATTGGTCTCTTCTCCTCTACCCTTTCCTCTGTTCTTGACTCCTTTGTTCTGCTCTCCACTCATCTCCCCACTCCTCATCTCTCTCTTTCTGGTACATGCTGGGACTTTGGTGTGAGTGCCGTGTGGCTTTGGGAGCTTTTTGTTCAATCTTTCATTTTTTTTGTCTGTTTTCATATTTACCTAATTGTAGGGTTGGGTTTAGTGGTACATTTTTGGTTAGGCTGCCAGGGATTTGGTTTTTTTCTTAAAGAATTTCTTGTCCATCTTATAAATGTATATATTGCTCAACACATTCACTAAATTTATAATGAGTTCTAAACCCACAAATTGTCAGCGAGACACGATTTCAACAAAACTACTTAAGGAGCTACTTCCTGTGCTAGGTCAGCCAATGTTGAACATAATTATTGCTCCCTATACTCCGGATGTGTGCCAAACTCACAAAAAATGGCGGAAATAAAGCCTCTTCTAAAAAAATATAATCTCTATCCAGATATATTAAACAATTATAGGCTGATATTGAATCTCCCATTCCTCTCAAAAATCGTAGAAAAATGTGTTTCCCAACAACTGAATGCCTTCCTGTAGACAACATTTATGAAATGCCCCAGTCCGGTTTCAGACCCCATCATAGCATTGAGACTGCACTCTTGACAGGTAACAAATTACCTTCTAATAGCCTCAGACAAAGGTTCCGCATCTGTTCTGTTGCTTCTTGATCTTAGTGCAGCTGTTGACACCATTGATCACTCCCTTCTCTTAGAGAGACTGGAAACCCATATTGGGCTACATGGACATGTATTAGCCATGTTTCAATCTTATTTATCTGAACGATATCAGTTCGTATGTGTGGATAGCATATCCTCTGACAAATCAAAGGTAAGTTTTGGTGTTCCTCAAGGCTCGGTTTGGTGCCCATTATTGTTTTCACTATAAATGCTCTCTTGGTGATGTCATCCGGAATCACAATGTCAATATTCACTGTTATGCTGATGACACACAGTTGTATATTTTGATGAAACACATAGAAGCTAGATACTTTGGAAGAACTGAGATACTTTGGAAGCATGCGTTTAAGATATTAGGAAGTGGATGATAGAGAACTTCTTGATTTTTAACAAAAAAAAACAGAATGTTTGTTTTAGGACCAAAGAAACAAAGAATTTTGTTGACAGATCTCACAGTGAACCTCGACGGTATATGCATGGTTGTATTCCAAAAAACTATAAGAAACTGCATTACCCTTGACCCTGACCTCCGTTGATGAAAATATAAAATATATCTCAAGGGGTGCTTTTTTTCCCTCTTCAGAACATTTCAAAAATCATAAACTTTTTATCAAAGCCTGATGTTGAAAAACTCATCCATGCTTTTGTCACTTCTAGATTAGATTACTGCAATGCTCTTCTTTCCGGTTACCCTGATAAATCAATAAATAAACTTCAGTAAGTACTGAACATGGCTGCTAGACTCCTAACTGGAACTAAATAAGTTGGACACATTACTTAGTACTAGCTTCTTTACACTGGCTGCTTGTTAGGGCTGATTTTAAGGTTTAATTGGTTTTATTGTATTTACCTCACTAAAATGATCCAGCCATACATACCAACATGTAATCCCAAGATTGCAGGATGCAGGTCTTCAATTGTACCACTGAATTTCTAAACAAACAGCTGGAAGCAGGGCCTTCTCTCATAGAACTCCACTACTGTGGAATGATATGCCAATTAATGTTAGAAATGCAAACTCAGTGTAAACATTGTCCACTAAAGACTCATCTCTTCAGCCTGGTCTATGATTAAGTGCAGTCTGGCCCAGGGACGTGAAGGTGAATGGAAAGGCTTGATAAGTCCATTCTTGCTGTCTTGCGAGGTGGGCAACTCCACCCATTGGCATGCCCTCTCTCCAATGCCATTCAGGGGCGAAGTCACTGGCTTGTTGTTGTCTCTCGATTGCAGCCATCGGGCAGTTGGGATTAACTTTGTTGGCAATACCCGTCCCTCAGGGTGGTTGCAGTTGGTTGGTGTCCTTTTGGATGATGCTTGGCAATGTGGGCGGACTGACTTTTGAGAACAGTACGGGGCCTCCCCCGGATAGGGCTACAGTGTCAATGGACCCCCCTGTCTCAGCCCCAAGGTTTTATGCTGCTATGTCATTGTGCTGGGGGGAGTGGGTCAGTTCTCCTTTTCTACTGTACTACCTTGTAAACCTATGGAAAGCACTCTAAATTTACATTTTAACTTAGGAGGACATGAGGCCTTGGCCCAGACCTCTGGAGTACCAGGATTGAAAGACTCACTGCTGTCCCTGAGAAACGGTAAGCTAGAGTATATGGTTTACGCAAGTAGAAGTTCCCTGTATTGTTCTGACTGCAGTGATGTTGGATATAATCGTTATTCTTCTCTACACAGGAACCAGACTGACAAGAGGTCTGATGTCCTCTACACAACAATTTTTGGGAGGGTTACACGCGGGAATTTAGACTCATTAAGGGGATGGAGAGAAATTGGGAATGCACAAACTGGTTTGTCAACAGTACACTTCTACTGTTGAGATTAAAGAAACTGAACACTATTAAACACAACTGACCAAATACTATTGCGATTAAGAAGACCGAACATTAAAACTATTGACCAAATTCTAAACGGGAGATTAAACGGGAATAACAATGAATATCTAAAATTATTCTAGGTTCATTAATCGCTTGAAGTAATTGTTGGCCTGTCTCTCTATGCATGCTACCCTATTAATCGGAGAGCAGGGATCAAGCCAGCACGTGCTGTTTCATCCGGTTTTATTGCTTTCCCCCCATTGTGTGTCTTGACAGAACTTGGCAAAATAACAATTATCTGCGTTAAAAAAAATCTTTGAAAACTGAGAATGACCAAAAGTTTGTACAGGACAAGAGACAAGAACTGGGGTTTCACATCATTTGTTTTTATGGGGCCTTGGTAGGTATTTCTGTATATTAATCTCCCTGATAGAAAAGTAAACACAGAACAATGTTAAAGTGCAGTATGCTGGGGACCTATATGCAGCTCTCTCCAGGGCAGAGGACTACAAGAGTACAAATATGTTTCTCTGTGAAAGGGATAACAGTGAAAGGGATAACTGAGGATGTTAGTCCACAGGGGCCAGTCATGTTATATACCTGTGGACAGAGGTTGCTGCCCCAGCTGTAAGGGATCTGGTGACCAAACATCTAGAGGCCTCCAACCTGTGGCAGACTGATACTGTTGCAGCCACCTAGAGGCATTAAACAGAACATCAATGAACATCAATTTAATCTGTTCAAGACATCCCTGGATTAGAGCAGTGGTCCTGTAGCAGTCCATCTGAAAGGAGATAAACAGGGCCTAGAGAAAATAAAATGTTTTGCCTGTCAATTTGTGAGAGGACAGACAGTGTCTAGAGAACATAATGAGCCAAACCTGTCCATTTGTGAGAGGACAGACAGTGTCTAGAGAACATAATGAGCCAAACCTGTCAATTTGTAAGAGGACAGACATAGTCTAGAGAACATAAAGAGTCATACCTGACCATCTAAAAAAGGATAGACAAAAAAGTCATAATTGTCTGTGGCCATTACCTACAAAACCATTCAATGTTTGGGGGTTGTCTTGCCACCTCTTCAGTGCACCTGTTTAATTTGTACCAAAATAGGCAACATTGATTCACAATATATAAATATCCCTAAAGTTTCATTGAATTGGTGGTGTACTGTGATGATTACGTGTTCCCTACATTTCTAGTACAGGTAACCATGAAAACAGGTAAGTGTGACTTAGAAAAACAACTCCAGATCACCCTCCACACTGACTGAGCAGAATAACCACTAAAGGAACCATTTATTGATGAAATGTCTGAGGTTTCCACCAGTTTATAATAGGAAAACTCAACATGATGCCATTGTGCTCTCAAGTACGCCAACCGAGTCCACAGACCTCTGTCCTTGTAATTAAAGACAGCTAGCTTTCAGATAGCTAGCTTGGCCAGCCCACATACAATATATACACAGGGACTTCACATCACTGACATTACTGAATCAGACAAATCCAACTAAGTATGGTTAACAATGCTAACATCCCTACCAATAGAAATGTAAGCAGCAGGCTGCCCAGTGCTGAACGCATCTAACCAGTATTAGAAAGGTTAAGGAGTTAGGGTTAGGATTAGGGATAAGATTTCTGGGTCAAGGTTAGGTTTCAGGTCCTCACAAGGATCGAAAGAGAAGCATGTACGTTTGATTGCCAGCCTCCTTCCACCACAGAGTCTGTCTGCATCTTGGCAGATTTATGAATGGTTTGATATAATCTGTTTGGTGCACATCTCCATTTAGACCACATTAACACCATTTCAGCTGGTACTGGAGAAACATCACATACCTACCCGGTAACACTGTGTTTGTGTGTGTGTCTGTGTTACCACAGCACTGGTCTTTTCTTCTGTTCTTCTAAATGAGGCGTGTAATCCTGTTAAAGGCCAACACAGGATTACAACAAATGAGAGAGGGAGGGAGGAAGGAAAGGGGAAAAAGAGGGGGGGCACAGGTTCTATGCGAGCTGTGACCAAAAGAAAAGCAACAATATTCACATTAACATAAAAACTCTATCACCAACAATGCGTTAATTCACCGATCCAGAATCAGCTGTGCTCCATTCACGTTTAGGCAGCGTGGCTGGCAGGGACACTCTGCCCTGATCACAGAGACAGAACTGTAGCTTCTAAAGTGAGTACAGAGTAATTACCCAGACCGCACACACAACCAGCAACTGGGTCAGATATTGCCCTACATTGTTTTACTGAGGCAGAGAGGGAGGGAGAGAGAGAGAGAAAGAGGGAGGGATGAGTGGTGAGAGGGTAGCGGGGGTCGAGAGGGACAGGGAATATAATGAGGGTCTCAGCAGGATGCTATGGAATCATTTCATATCAATATCCCTAAAGCTATTGGCTAGGATCATTTTGACCCCAAAGGCATATTTTTCTAAATAATAACCTGGGTTTATTCTTCCAATTATGGACAAATAAGAACATGGCTTAAATATAACTCTCTCTGGAGATCGAAATACAAAATATCCATACCATTAATATGAAGAGGATCTTTAGCAGGGATTTTGACCAGATACACAGCTTATTTGCAGAGAAATAGCTTGCAGCGTACCTGTGAAAGATTGTACTATTCCTTAAAACATTATTGAAGGGCTGTGGTCCAAACCCATTGTTATAGAACTGAAATACAGAAATCGAATTATCTAAATTGGGATGGATCTCTGTACTGGTGTAGCCTCATATAACTGTCTTGTTTGCACCAACTCACATTCTGGTTCACTACACCGTGTAGAGACACAGAACATGAGATTGCTAGATCAGAATGGGTCTGCAAGGCCAGCCCTGGAGTGGATTCCTCTGAAACATTGTCTGCCTTTATACCAGTCAGGAAAAAATATTACTGGAGTGTGGGTGGAAACCTGCACCAGTGACTTAGACCTGATGGCAGATGGAACATCTTATCATGTTCAAATGACCATGTACAGCATCTACAGTACATTAGCAGAGATGGGCATAGTGGCTCTCAAAAGTACTAATCCGTATGGACTTTTGCCACTGATAAAAATAATCTGTATGTCTAAGTGAAAAATACAATTGTTCTAGATTAATTCACAAAAGTAAAACAGTTAATAGTTAAACGTATAAGAATTCAGTGAATAGTTAATCGCATAAGTATTCACCCCATTGTTATGAAACACATGAATGAGCCGTGGTGCAACCAATTATCTTTCGACGTAACGTAGTTAGTTGAATGGAACACACCTGTGTGCAATCAAGGTGTTTCACATGATTTCAGGTCACCTGTCTCTGGCAGGCCCTTATTCCAGACTGCTTGGGCAGAGAGGAAGGACAGAAGAATCAATGGAGAGATGTACTACTACTGAAAGGCAGGATCAGGAGGCCTTGACCAACCTTAGGCGGAGCCTTTAGTCTTTGGATGAAAGAATGTGGTTGCAGTGGTGCTAGACTGATACCTAAAAACACACTCAGCACCCTACACAGGTCTTGGTCCTCTAAGTGGTTGTGTTTGTGTGTGTCCTTCCTTGTATTCTGCATGCATTCTGTGTGTGTGTGTGTGTGTGTGCCTATGTATTCATCCATTTCTGAGAGGTTTCCCCAGTTGGTTTTTACAATTCCTAAGTAAATCATGAAAAAAGATTACAACATTCATAGCAAATCCAGAATGGGTTCTTTAAAAGCACCAATCAGGAGTAGGATATAAGAAAGTTTTGACAGCATTAAATATCACATGGAGCATAGTCCAGTCCATTATTAAGAAATGGAAAGGATATGGCACATATGTGAATCAGTCTAAAACAGGCCCATTCAGGGAAGGTCACTAGTCAGGGATGCAAACCAAGAGCCAAAATGCCAAAAAGAAAGTAATTCACATACATACTTGGTAGGAGTTTTCCAAATGTAACATGGGAGGCTTTCAGACCAAGTGGAAGAGCTTCTTGGCCTGAACACAAATCTTTACGTTTGGCCCGAACCTAACACTGCACATTATTCTGAAAACACCATCCCTATCGTGAAGCTTGGTGATGGCAGCATCATGCTATGGGGATGCTTCTCTGTGTCAAGGCCAGGAAAGATTGTGAAAATAGAAGGTAAAATGGATGCAAAGTGGGAGCAAAATGGGAGCATAGTACAGACCCTGGAATTAAATCTGCAAAAGGCCTGGGATTTGGGAGAAGATTAATAATCCAGCAGGATAATGACCCATTCTAAACTTTAGTGGTGATCAGTTGCACAAACCCCAACTTAAATACATTTTTATTTCATAATGTCAGAAATTAAAATGTGTAACGGTAGAGCCACTGTCTATGCTAAGTTCCTGTCAGTGCTTTCTAGAACAAGCAACGAGCTACCTTCTACTGTACGTAACAACAATGTTTTGGTGTGTAAGCTGTAGGTGTATTCTACTAAACATAGTCTGAAGACCGTTAAACAAATGTGCAAATGTCATCCTCCTCATTCAACACCTGTATGGTCACCTGATAAACCAAATATACACTTTACAAATTGCAATTTAATGTTTTTTATTGGCATATACCCAACCTGCCAAAGATACCTGTCTATGTCTTGCATCCTATTACATCACTAGGGTAACACTGGAACAGCTGAAGCGCGGTTCCTGGAGGGGGAGGGCGAGCCAACCAGTAGTAAATGGTTGTTACCTTGTTACCTTCAATAATCAGCTCTTTAACACAGGGTGATCATTGAATAAAGAACCTTGCTGTAAGCTTTTTAATTTTCCAAAGCAACACTAAACTAAACCAGATAACGCAATTTCATATGGCAGCAATAAACCATTACAGCCTCTGAAATGAACACATGTATAGCCAATAGCAGGCTATATATATATATACAACTGTGTATATTTATATAGCTGTGTATGTATAAATAACTCTGATATAGCCTATGTATATTTAACAGTTCTGAGATGGAGTAATGGGTGTCACAGAATAGCAAAATCCTATAGTATAACTATTGCGTATATTCTATAGTCAGCATTAATTACGCTCCAACTCGTCTTCTCAACAAGTTGACAGGACATTTTGACTTGGCCGAGCGACACCCACCATCTGCCGGCAACACCACACGCGTGTCCTTCTTAATCACTAGCTGAAGGCGAACAGTGCGCGGGAATCCGCTAGTGAAAGTAACACATCTAATTTACACTCGCACTAATACTCCAATTAAACTGGACATGTAATGACTGAGAGCTCAAGAGAAAAGGTAGACGCCGGAAATATAACAGCAACCCGGTGCCCATCCTACCGCCTGTTTTACATGTCCAGACGATCGAGACATAATAGCGCAGCGATGGGAGGTGTCGAGGTTCTAAACATGAAGACTTTTCTAACCCGATGTTATCACAATATTTCCTCAAATATCCAGTCTAAGGTGGTTTTAGTTTTTCGTCGTTAGGAATGACGCACGCATGCAAACACACACACACACACACACACAGTGAATCAATTGCACTCAGTCACACAACCAACAGTTGGAATTAGAGAAGCTAGGCGGGGACAAGATTAGGCTAATAGTTACTCACATGAGTTGTGTTGGAAATTGCGAAGGCAGACAACAATCCGAACAAAATATTAGTATAATCAACACGACGTGTGGTCTGTAGGTGTCCATTGCCAGACGCCAACCCTCTCCGTCCAAACACACGCACACTCACACCACGCTGCGCCTCGATCGGTCTCCCTCTCCAGTTGCGTGTGCGTGTGTGCAGAATGGTCCACACTAAGCCAGCAGTGTGTATCGCACTTGGGAGGCAACCCAGCCCCGCCACCGATAATCTGATCAACCGCCACCAGCGCTCTAACAGGTATCGGATTAGTTATTTCCTACCCCCCCCCCGCCCTCTTTTTCTCTCGTTTTCTCTCTCTCAAGTGATCGTATATGTATATCCCATAAAAGCTTTTTTTGGTTGTCGTCTCTCTTTGTCTCTATATCTTACACACATCAACAGCACACACAAATCCTCAGACAGAGAAAAGACGGACTGGTAGAGTGAACCAATATCTTATTGACCGCACCACTGAACAGCCTCCGATTTGGGATAAGGATTTAGAGAATGAATTCAAACCTTCACAGTGTGACGGATCTAAAGGATGCTACTGATAGATCTACCTGTTCAAGCACTGAGTTACATCACCTGCTTTGCCTTTTGTATGCTTTATTAAATAAAGCAGGATCTAGGGGTTACAATAAATATGTAATCACAAGATCACCTTTGCTGTATGTTTTGATTATGGTTTGTGTTCAACTATTGTGCTGGTATTTTTTTTAATACATGTAAAACATCTTAACAATCTACTGTATCTACAGGTATAGCAAAATATCAGGTTACAGTAGGTTGTCAAAGGCCAAGCCTGATTGGACAAAAGAGGAGTCTGTCAGACAGTCCCAAAGAGGCAGGGCAGGGCACAGCAGAGATGCTTGGGGATTTGGTTATCAATCGTTGCTTAGCAACCACACACCATGTCTCTGGTATTCTCCCCACCTCTGTCTCATCCCTCTCTCTCTGTCTCATCCCTCTCTCTCCCTATCTCTCTCTTTGTCTCATCCCCCTCTCATTCAATCTGTCTCATGCCTCTCCCTCCATCTAATCCCTCTCTAGCGCTCTGTCTTATCTGTCTCTCTGTCTTCTCTTGCTCTCTGTCCTTCATATAGAGCTGTGGATAAGGGTGCAGACGTACTGTATCGATGTATTTTATTTCTACAGTCGGGTCTGCTTAGACAGAGACAGCAAAGTCAGAGAGAAGACTCAACCAAAGCATGTACTACTGAGGCAGGACATTGACAGGCCTTGACAGACCTCAGATATTAAGATGGAGCCTCCGGCTTAGAGATGAAAGAATGTGGATGCAGAGGTGCTAGACTGATACCTAGAAACACACTTTCACAGCACCCTGTGCAGGTCCTGGTCCTCTAAGTGGTTGTGTTTGTACGTGTTCTTCCTTGCATTTTGCATGTATTCTGTGTGTGTGCAGGCCTGTGTATCGTCCAGTGGTTCATTTCTGAGAGGATGCTACCCTCTACTGGACATTCAGGAAATGTGAAATAATACTATTGTTGGGTAAATATGAGAGAAAGCAATTGACTGGGCTGAATGCGTAGATGATGGAACATATTGACAACATATGAAACCAAAACTCCTTTTTAGGTTGGGGAATACATTTCTTTTTATATTTATTCTTTAGACTTTAGGGAAACAGCCGGTTTTTACAACACAATTTGCATAATAATATCTCAACACATCCTGCTTACAACCACAAAACCAGAACTCCAGATTCTCCATTTTTACACTGAGTGAAAAACAATACAATTTTACAAGCATAATCTTTATACAGTCGGCATACAACTTCCGATAAATCTATACATATTCTCTCTTTGTCTCTTTTTAAACATAATCTGAAGCAGAAATATTGACAGACCACCAACAGAACATGCAACATCCAGTGTGATAACAGGAAGTCTTAGACAACTGGAGAAGTAAAGCACATTTGTCCCCTCTGGTTGGCTCAGTGACATCTGTGACATTGTTGTACAGTCAGACACCCACGGGTTGACAACTACAGTCTCATCACATCATCAAATCCTCACACAAACCAAAAGAGACACAGACAGACAGATAATCGTTTTTTGTATTTGTTTTTTTACACTTACATGCTCAAACCTCAGACAATTAAACAGTCTTTGTAGAAAATAAAAACACTTTGTATTTACAGTTTAGATGAGTATATCACATTCACACACTCCTCACAGATGAAAATATTTGATTGATTTCACGGTAACCAGCAACTGACTGAGGAACAATGGGCATTGACTCTTTAGCTAAATGAAATCTTAGGAGACCTTGAAGGGTTGGCAAGTTTTAATTCTCTTCAGATTCCTCGATATGGTTCCATAGCATACACACAGGACACGTTTGTGGCTAGATGTTAGCTCCACAAATTTGTCCATTATGAAACAAGATGGAAATTGTCTGTAAATTGAATGTTTTTTTTTGCCATTTAAATCAAAACGACTGTTGTCTGAACTCCTTCATACAGCACAGACATAATATCATCTCAACACAGAGACACAAACTGGAAAAGACACTTCAACTTGCATGTCATGAGTTACACAGGACAAGGAAATCAATCAGCTATGTAATACTAAAGTGCACAAGCTTCATGAAAATTATAACAGCTGTTAGTTAAATCTTTTAAAAAACAAATATATACATCCAAAATAAATTTAAATAAACGCAAGATACATATTTTCAGACAATGTTTACTGATATTAAATGGTAAGAAAATGCATTCAAACAAAGTCTATGTTGCATAGAATTACTTTAAAAGAACCAATGAGTTTGCTTACAAAACAAGGTCGGCACAACAATTAGATTGACTTTAAAACCAACCCTTTTCATCCCTCTTTTTATTGTATTGTGAACATTTTGCGACATCTCGACTCAGTGCCTGGCCCTTTGTATTAGGGCATTTCCCTATGTCCGTGGTGATATGCCTTCAGATGCAGCCAGTGGAGTTGAGGGTGTAGGTCTACTGGGTCACCTGATGACGTTCACTGTGACACACCTTATTGATGATGACGGACAGCACCGATACCCTAACACCAGTATACTGAATCGGCTTGTCCTGGTCATGTGTGTTACAGCGAACCATGACAAATGACTTAGCTAGTGCTTTGTTCAGAGGCAGTGACACAGGCTGGCTCACTGTGTTGTTGCATTGCCTCCACGGTCACTGACGTGGCGCAGCATGCAGCAACGTACTGTGTACAATGTTACGTGTACGGCCCGGTGTGTTGGAAACCAAACAACACCAAGTAAAAGGAATAGAATAAAAAATATATATATTTTAAACATCTTTTAAACACCAACATTGGAGAGGAGACGTCTTCCGTTGGACAAAATGATCACAGACACGTGCACACAAACACACAGTGACACGGACTCACACGCACACAAACACATACAGACAAAATACTGAAGCAGACCAGAATGTCAGACAAAGTATCAAAGCCTTATTTCAGTGACCTGGCTCTGGGTGGGTCTACATGTTGCTTTGACACACAGCAGGTTTCAGTTAAATTAAAGAGAGTGATAGAATCGGGGGTGGCTACAAGAAGACAAGATAGTCATGTATCTGCCTGAATGCATATCCGATAATCTGGGGAGTTGTCGAGAGCTTCTCTCTCAAAACAAACCAAGACTATTGTTTAAGCAAAACACAGAACTATCAAACGTCTGATTGACCCAGTAAAACAGTGTGATCTTCCTCAGTGAGTAATGATCAAAAGGGTTGGTTGAGGGGAATATTTCAGCAATTCGAATGACATCTGCATCTGCCTATACAATACAAGCTCCCTAACAACCAAACATATTAGACAGTTTTGGGTTTGAAGAGAAGAGACCTGAAATCTTATTTTTATGAGTTCTCTGCTGACCACCCATAAGAGGGGGGATATCCAGGCTATAACCTTCTTATTTCTGAGTTGTGCAAAAAGTTGCACATTTACAATTTCAATGTAGCTTTCTTATTCTTCCACTGCATAACAACCAGGACATCTGCATAACACCAGAGCTAAAGTGATTGGATTGTCTGTGCTCCTATCATATTCTCTTCTATACAGAAAATGTGAAATCTTTATAATATAGCCTACAGTTGAGACACCTCAAATCATCTGTAGTATCTATTATTATTATTAACTCAATTCTCATAAATAACATTTATCTGTACACTTTATCTCTGATATGATTCATATTCTCACATATATCTATCTACATCTGAATGTACATTTACATTTGACCAACAAAGGTATAGTTTGAGGTTGTATGCCAGCTGCCAACAACCAGTAATGGTTAATTTTCGCCATTTACTGGACTGAAGAGTTCCGGTTCAATTACCTGTCAACCATACAACTGCAATGTACTCTACATAAAACCTTATTTTTGTACATCCCATGAATGGTATCATAAATCAAACATTCCACAGTTCGCCACACAGTCCAGGAAACAAACCAACAAATACATCACTGACCGACTAAATCACAGATCAACAATGAAGATGATGGTGTTGATGATAATGATGATGAAAATCTGATGAACCATAAAGCACAGTATCAGATCCAAACAAGACAAAACGCGACAGTTCCAGCTTGGTCCCTATCTTAGTGGTATTGCTGCAGGGTACTGACTGGGGTCAGGTGTTCCATCCACAATGTCCAGCAGAGAGCTAAGAGATGTTGATATGTGTGCCCACTGTTGTTTCTCTGAGAATCTCCTGATATGTGTGCCGGTAATCTCCTTTCAATCAAGTAACAGTCTCTGACAGTTTTTGGTCCAATCATGAATCAGAGTGCAGTCCATGTATGGCAGTGGGAGGGGGAATGGAAGGATCTGTTTTTCTCACTTCTTCTCCTCCCTGTTATTTCCATGCTCTCTTTCTGTTCCTGCCATAGTGAATGACACAAACGGGTTGGAAAACAATGAATCCCTGGTCACAACCATTTTCCTCTTCTTATTGTCCCATGACAAACACTGACCACTGACCAAGGAAGTGTATGACCTTCACTGACCTCTGGTTGACACCTTGTGACCCCTCAAGCTGATCTCTTAGGACAAGTTGTGTGTGGAGCTAAC